>WTXE01000458.1:0-18219 GCA_022496225.1 Russula aff. rugulosa BPL654 | reverse complement strand
GGAACGGTGTCCACCCTTCGTTCTCCCGGGCAGATACGGCCTCCGCCGCGTTCCACCAAAAAGCGTGCAATGTCCAGGAACCCATGTTGAGCAGCGTGGTCCAAGGGAGTCTTCCCCTTGTCGTCTCGGCTGTCAACATGTACACCTTGCTCAACCAGTAACTTTATGATGCTAAAGTGTCCGTTGTTTGACGCGAAATACATTGGGGTCGAGCGGTCTGCGTCTTGTAAGTTCACATCAGCGCCCGCGGTCTATCAAGAGTCGGGCGAGGTCAAAATATCCATATCGTGATGCAAAATGTAGGGGCGTCCCAAGACCTGTGTCGTGTGCATTCACGTCGGAGCCACAGTCTAGCAATAGACGTACAGCTTCGACGTGTCCGGATCGTGATGCCGTGTGTAATGGAATAGAGCCGCGCTGGTCCCGGCAATTGATATCTGAGCCTCGATCTATAAGAAAGTGTGAAACGTCCAGCTTCCCATTACGGCAGGCCAGGTGCAGGGAGGTCTGTTGATACATATTCCGAGCATCAAGACTTGCACCAGAATCAACTAGCAGTTCCGCAATGTCGCGGTGACCGGATCGTGCTGCAGCGTGTAGTGGAGTCTCGTCTTCATCATCGGGGACGTTGACGTTTGCGCCAGAATTCACGAGGATCCGAGCAATCTTAAGTGATGATCCCACCATGACGTGCTGTCCGCCCTGTGATACCCGGTGAAGTGGAACCCTGTCCACAATGTCTTGAGAGTTAGGATCTGCACCATTTTTAAGGAGTAGCGATGCGACGTCTAAATGTCCCTTGACTGAGGCGGCATGTAACGGAGTCGTATGAGAACCACCCCTGCTATGGATGTTCGGTGAATGAGAAGAGATCAGGTGTTCCACGATACCACAGAAACCGCACAAGAGGCATAATAAAGTGGCACAGCCCCAGGCAGCGTCGGGTGCGTCGTGGACATGGGCTCTGTCCAATAACGGTCGATGTCGTATAGCCAAACCCATGCAGCGAAATAAGGCCTTGCAGGATCAAATAAGCACTCCATGACCTCCTGAATTTGTGATGACACATCTCTGAACTGGGCATGGTCGACCCAGTGTCGAGCGGCATAGTTGGTGAGGGGAAAGTGACCTATGGTATCTCTGTCGATTTTGTCGTCGAGTTGGAGAAGGACACTAAGGCTGGCGTGTGCAAGGGTGGTATGCGCAGGTTCGGGGAGAATGTGATAGAATGAAAGACGTCCTTCTGCCGATGCGAGTCGCTCCGATGTCAAGTACTCCTTGACGGAGAAATGGGAGAATTGGACTACTTGGCGGCCTCCCCTTTCGACGATGGTGATGAGAGTAGAACATACAGACATCACTTTCTCCTGGGTTTTCTGTACGCCAATCTGCGTTAAATGTAGGGGTTGCTGCCTCGTCGAACTGAATGGCAAGGACGTCCGCGAGTTCTTCGACACGAAGAGGGCGAATGGACACCGTAAGACATTGGAAGAGTCGTTGTGCATATTCTCGTTTCTCTTCATCGATGCCTTGCAGTGTACGACTATATGTTTCGTCTAACGTCTTCGGCATATCGTTCAAGACCTTCCGAATACTCGCAGGAAGTGTGCGCACAGTCTATCAACCTGGCAGACGACCCAGCGGAACCTGCACGATCATTTGAGCGTCTATCGTCATGCCTAGGACAAGGGACGAAGTATGAGACGACTTACATGCCGTCCGCTTTCTCAGATAGCGTATCGACGACAAACATTTTGTCGTCCTCTTTCCATCTCCGTATATTCCTGTCTGAACGGACAACAGAGTTGATGTACCTGATAATATCCTCCTTTTGTCCGACCTCATCATGAGGGAGACCTGGAGAGTCGTCAACGGCTCGAGGATCGCTCGAATATCCATCTCTGGCCGACTGGCGACACATAGATGTACACTCGAAGTTCCAAATTAACAAGTTCTTCAATAAATTCCAGGACCTCCTCGCGAGCGGACGGCCTCCCCGGGAAATTGGGGCATTCATCGAGAGCGTCAACGATGACATAAATTGGACATTGCCCCGGCAGATTCAGCATTTCCGTCAAACATTCTTTGAGCGCGTCAATATCAGGTTTTCGTGTGCCGCGAATACTATCCGTGTATAACTTGGATAGGATATTGTGGCAAGCATCCGAGTCGGCAGAAAGCTGAGAAACGAGGGAAGAAAGGAGGCCATAGCAGTCTTGCTTCTTGACATCCCGAAAATCGAAGTAATAGTACGCCATCGTGGCCAATCCGGCTGCATGCATGCGTTCGATGTCTTGAATAATTGCAGATCTAACAGGCGCGATGAATAACCTTGGACAGACACATGAAATCGTGACATACAGAAGCGTGCTTTTCCCCGCCCCAGCTATAAGATCAACATGGTATTAGCACAAGGTACTCATCGATGGTTCGAAAAACATACGTTTGCCATGAATCCACAATAGTGACCCCGTCGATTTCCATTCTGTTAACGCACTGCTCTCGAAGAACCATGCTGCGGTTCCTTTATGTCGTGCTTTCCGAACGAAATTTTGATTCGTCGACGGATCAGGGGGAGAGAGCCAGTGTTGAACTCCCATCGCAGTTGTTCACCTGCAAGATATCGTCGGACTCGGTAACAAAACGTTGAAGGGGAACAACGAACGTTTTGTCTTGTTTATTTCGTTTAACGCTTGATGGAGGGAAACTACGAACCAAGTTGGTACGGGTGCTACCTGTTTCGTGTGATGCACCTACCCAAATCCTCTCGAATACCATCCGTTGACGCCTTTCCATCTAGAGGAACGGTGCTCAGAAAAGTATTCGAGAACAATTATAAGCATTTCGCACCTTCCATAACCGCCTTTACGCTACCCACAAGGCCGTGGACTACACCCAAGGTCTGTGCAACAGTTATCCGAGCCTCGTCTGGGTCAATCGATCCAATCTTTGAAGAATCGTCTCTATCTCGCGCTCCCCCAGTAGTTTTTTTGTGAACTTCTCTGCGGCACATCAGCCACGAACAATATATGTGACAGCGAACTTACTGAGTCGCCCCTGTTTGATCTGTTTGGACGCCAGGGCAAGAACCGAAAGGAACTCGATCATTATTTTGACAACGACCTCGATCAACATCGGAGTGGGCGGAATCATCGTATAGATCTCCAGACGCTTGAGGAAATTCCCCAAGCACTCGAACAGCTCGAGAAGCGCATCGTAGCTCGATGTAACCCCACTGGCAGCCTGGCATACTCATTCGTCACATGGGAACCTATTTAAAAGTGGGTTGAAGGGACGTACAGCGAGGAGAGTATCGATGGCAGCGAACAAAGCTTTTGATGGTGGGAAGGGGATCTGGCGAGGTCACTGTTAAAGAGTCACCGGATAGACATGAGAGGCTCACCAGGTTGGCCGCCTCGCCTATGATTCCAGAGAACGCCTGGATGACGTTCACTGCCGGGCTGAGGCAGTTGATCAATCTCCGATTCCCGTCGCGATATTCCTTAAAGGCATTTTCTCGATCATGGAGTAGTTGAAGGATGGCCTCGAGAGAATTTGAGTGTTCGATGGCGGCGGCAAAGGGTGTTTTAGAGAGATCTATTCCTGTGTAGTCTGCCAAGGCAGCCTCGATGATGGATTGGATGCTAGAAGAAGGAAGATGTTGCTTGTCCAGTCGACGACATGATCGGAAGAAAATGGACGTGTTCACGTTCCGCGGTTCAGAGTCGGAGGGGATGGTAACTTATAGTGAAGGGCCGTTCACGTGCGGTAGGGTTCAGGCCGTTCAGGGCTGTGAAGACCCCGCCGTTACGGCATAGTTGGGGCCGAGCCTGGGCTTGGGTTACGGTATCCTATATCGGACGCCGACTTCTGGGACCGCTGTCGGATGTCGCGACTGTCGACTTCTCATCTAACAAGATCAACAACCTCTCTGTCGGCCTCTCCACTCCTCTACGCACGCGCCCTTGCCGCGTTCCACTCAGCCTCTACAAGGACGTTCAATTCCTGTCCTCCACGGGCCCACCATATGAGTCACGGATGCACACCGTAACCTTACGCATCACAGCGCCTCCCATTTAACACCTTTTTGTGATGGTAACATGGGCTTATTCACGTGCGTGCCGCTCGGGGTGACAAGAGCAGCTTTCTTGTCGCGGTAAAAATCGATCAATCGTGCGCGCTAGCGCGTCACCGCATGCAAAAAGCAGACTTTACAGCGGAGAAAAGTCTGAAAAGGGTTGAACTCTTAAGGTCACGTGTAGATCACGTGTGTGCCATGTGATCTGTAACAACCAATCAAGATTTTATGAGGCACGTGCACGTGGGAAATGTTTAACACTTATCAGACTTATTTCCAATGTAACTAGAGTCTACTTTGCATGCGGTACGGTTATGTGGCGCCGTCGCTCCGCTCCGCGTGATTTTGACCTGGAGGCCGCGGGATTCTTGCGCTGGGGGACCGCGTACTCTCCCTTCTGTAATCTTTCGGTAAGGCGCTCGTTGTATCAGGTGGTGCGTACTTCTTTCATGCCAATTTCGATTAACTGGTACCGATAATCATGTAGTTGACGAACACGCTTATTCAAAACCGGTCACTTAATTACGCACGTCTATTAGTATATCCGATATATCCCCGACAACGCTGCTATAATCGCTGCATCGTGCTTCTTCGACCTTCTTCGACAACTTGTTTCGCTCAACTAAAAGTGTGACAACAAGGTGATATTTGAATATCACCTTGTTGTCACACTTTTACGATGACCACCTTTCGCCTATGCAACCAAACGTCACTTAATTGCGTGGCTGATAGGATCCAGGACTCCGGGTGACCTAGGATTGCCAGAAGAGGAGTAGGTTGCGTTGTGAATTAAGAAGATGCCGCTCAAGTGTATGCATAGACAAGCAAGGCGAGGCAGGTGGGACGGCGAGGAAGGCTGGAGATAGATTTTTTCTTGCAGTATGGAAAGCGACCTGCCAGTGTGCGAGAGCCGACGAATGCCCCAAAAAAAGACGTATCGAGATCAAGGGAAATAGAATCGAGCAAGAGCAACGATAGGAGAAGGAGTATTATAGTGGACAGCAATTACGAGCCGAAGGCGGAAAGCGTCGGACAGGACAACGAAGGAGATGGCTGTTTGACAGAGGAAGGAGAATGAAAGTTCCGGCAGATGACCGAGAGCTGAAGGAGAGGACGATGCAGCAAAACACGTCAAAGAACTGCACCCTGTTTTACTTCAGAGTTGGCAGGGGGTCTTTGAGAGCATACCCCCTGGCTCGGACAGGAAATGAGGCCGGACGGAGCACCAATGATCTGATATGATTTCCTGTAGCGAAAGACGGTTTTGTTGATAAATGTGAGATTATTTCAGTACATTCGCCGTTGCACATCCAAATACTCGAGTTCTCGGTGGCTGTGTAGCCGGGCATTGGCACGCGAGACAAACAGGACATCATACATGGCTATAAGATGGTGCCAGTGAGGCATGGATTTGGCCAACTCGGTTGCTACCGCCTGACCTGACGACTTATCCTGTTCATGGGATGCATGGATCGATACCTCACGCTGCGTGGACTTTTATGCCGATAGGAATAAAGAGGTCTGTTACGCGGCGCATATCACATCACTTTGCATCCCTCTAGAGTTACTGGTGCTAGTATCTGAGGACTCTACACCCAGTCACGACCACCACCGCACACGTGAATTCGTATTTTCTGTCGATACATCAACATAACCTTTCGGGTTGACACTTATCCCACACAAACCGTTATATTTTTTTTACAGACCTAAACCAGTTACACGGGAGAGGCTTTCCTCTACGCCGTGCTATCACCAAGGGCTAAGGTAAAGCCGAAGTGTCAGTCAGACATCAATTCAACCATTACGAGGAACTCGTCGAACCTTTCTCTAGCAGCGCGGCCCGCGCCATGCTTCCGTAGTATATCTTCTATCTCTCGATCTCCTGCTTGCAGCAATAGTTCATATGGTGTTTCGCCCCTGCCACTTATTGCATGTACGTCTGCCCCATGTTCAATTAACAGTTTCACGACCTCGAGATGTCTATTGTACGCCGAGAGATATATCGGGGTCCACTGATGGCGCGTCCTTGCGTTCACGAATGCGCCATGGTCGACGAGCACCCGCACGACTTCGAGGTGTCCGTATCGTGATGCGGAGTGAAGCGGTGTCCAACCCCCTCGATCACGTGAATCTATCTCCGCTCCCCGCTCGATGAGCAAGCGTACGACATCGAGGTTCCCATAGGCTGCGGCACGTTCTAACGGAATCGTGTCATATGCGTTCCAGCCGTTGACATCTGCTCCCAGTTCGAGCAATGACCTCACGACTTCAATTTTCCCCTCTTCCGCAGCAGCGTGCAGCGAAGTCGTTTCGTCTATCCCATTTTCATCGGCCCCGTCATGAGCTGTGTCCAACGTCATTAAGCGTATTCTGTTTCGAGTATTTGCGTCTGCTTTGTAATCCGCAATGAACTTCGCAACCCCGGGTTTGCCATTCTCAGATGCCAATTCGGCTGCAGTTCTATTAGCCTTGTCAAGCGCATCAACATCAGCACCTCGCCGAAGCAACAGCTTTACCACTCCGAGGTGTCCATTATGCGATGCAGCGTGCAAGAGGGTCCAGCCATTGCAGTCCACAGTGCGCAGATTCGCACCGTTGTCGATAAGGAGACCAGCGATCGTGACTTGTCCATTCTTTACTGTTTGATAAAGTGGAGTTTCTTGCTTGTCATTGAATACATCGATACTTGCGCCGCGTTGGACCAGCAACTCGGCAACATCGAGGTAGCCGTTGGCCGATGCTAGGTGTAACGGGCTGCATAGGCCATCTTCCTGAATGTTTAGATCAACGCCATGGTCTAGCAACAGCTGTGCCATGTCAAGACGTCCGTTTCCTGAGGCGAAGTGTAATGGAACCCGGCTTTCATTGTCCCGCGCGTTAACATCGGCCCTTCGCTCAATGAGGAAGCGCCCGACTTCGACTTTCCCGTAGCGCGATGCCAAGGCCAACGGTGTCTCTTGAACCCCGTTCCGAATATCGACGGGAGTGCCAGTGTCGATCAATAGTCGCACAACATCGAGGTGACCGTTTTTCGACGCGGTGTGCAGTGGATTCCAACCATCATTAGCTTTAACGTTGATATCTGCACCATGCTCGATAAGGAAGCGTACGACGTCAATGTTCCCTCTGCGAGATGCCAGATCCAAGGATGTCTCTCCGTTTCCATTCCGATTGTCGACATCGACGCCACACTCCAGCAGGAACTTCGCGATGTGGATATGACCAAAATTCGACGCCGCGTGGAACGGTGTCCACCCTTTGTTATCCCAGTCGTTCCGGCTGTCAACATGTGCCCCTTGCTCAACCAGTAACTTTACGACGTCGAAGTGCCCATAGCTTGAGGCGAGACGCATTGGAGTACAGCGGCCTTCCTCTTGTGCATTCATGGCGGCGCCGTGGTCTATCAAGAGCCGGGCGTAGTCAAGATATCCATATCGTGATGCGAAATCAAGGGGCGTCCAAAGAAACGTGTCGTATGCATTCACATCGGAGCCACGGTCTAGCAATACTCGTGCAACTTCAAGGCGTCCACGATGTGATGAAGTGTGTAATGGAATGGAGCCATCCACGTCCCGGCAATTGATGTCTGAGCCTCGATCAATAAGGAAGCGTAGAACGTCAGGCTTCCCATTACGACAGGCCACGTGTAGCGGGATCTGTTGATACTGGTCCTGAACATCGAGACTTGCACCAGATTCAACTAACAGTTCCACAATGTCGCGATAACCAGATCGTGCTGCCGCGTGTAGTGGAGTCTCGCCTTCATGATCGGGGACATTTACGTTTGCGCCAGAATTCAAGAGGAGTCGGGCAATCTCAAGTGATGATTCCACCATGACCTGCTGTCCGCCCTGTGATACCCGATGGAGTGGAACCTTCTCCACGGCGTCACGGGAGTTAGGATCTGCACCACTTTCAAGGAGTAGTGATGCGACGTCTAAATGTCCCTTGACTGAGGCGGCATGTAACGGAGTCGTGTGAGAACCACCCCTGTCGTTGACATCACGCGGATTGGCAGTGATTAAATGCTCTACGAGGCCACGGAAACCACACAAAGACGCATAGTAAAGTGGCAGAGCCTCTGGCCGCGTCGGGTGCGTCGTGGACATGGGCTCTGTCCAATAACGGTCGATGTCGTATAGCCAAACCCATGCAGCGAAATGTGGCCTCGCAGGATCAAATAAGCACTCCATGACCTCCTGAATTTGTGATGAAACATCCCTAAACTGGGCATGGTCGACCCAGTGTCGAGCGGCATAGCGGGCGAGGGGAAAGTGACCTATGGTATCTCTGTCGACTATATCGTCGAGTTGGAGGAGGACACTAAGGCTGGCGTGTGCAAGGGTGGTATGCGCAGGTTCGGGGAGAATGTGATAGAATGAAAGACGTCCTTCAGCCGTCGCGAGTCGTTCCGATGTCAAGTACTCCTTGACGGAGAAATGGGAGAATTGAACTACTTGGTGGCCTCTCCTATCGACGATGGCGACGAGAGTAGAACATACAGACATCACTGTTTCTCCTGGGTTTTCTGTACGCCAATCTACGTTGAATGTAGGGGTTGCTGCCTCGTCGAACTGAATGGCAAGGACGTCCGCGAGTTCTTCGACACGAAGAGGGCGAATGGACACCGTAAGACATTGGAAGAGTCGTTGAGCATATTCTCGTTTCTCTTCATCGATGCCTTGCAGTGTACGACTATATGTTTCGTCCAACGTCTTCGGCAAGTCGTTCAAGACCTTCCGAATACTCGCGGGAAGTGTGCGGCACAGTCTGTCAACCTGGCAGACGACCCAGCGGAACCTACAGGATCATTTGAGCGTCTATCGTAATGCCTAGAACAAGGGTCGAGGTAAGAGATGACTTACATGCCGTCCGCTTTCTCAGATAGCGTATTGACGACAAGTCTCTTGTCCTCCTCATTCCATCTCCGCATGTTCCGGTCTGAACGGACAACAGAGTTGATGTACCTGATAATATCCTCCTTTTGTCCGACCTCATCATGAAGGGAGATATGGAGAGACGTCAACGGCTCGAGGATCGCTCGAATATCCATCTCTGGTCGACTGGCGACACATAGATGTACATTCCGAAGTTCCAAATTAACAAGTTCTTCAACAAATTCCAGGACCTCCTCGCGAGCGGAAGGCCTCCCCGGGAAATTGGGGCATTCGTCGAGAGCGTCAACGATGATATAAATCGGACATTGCCCCGGCAGATTCAGCATTTCCGTCAAACATTCTTTGAGCGCATCAGTGTCGGGTTTTCGTGTGCCGCGAATGTTGTCCGTATATAACTTGGATAGGATGTTGTAACAAGCATCCGAGTCGGCAGAAAGCTGAGAAACGAGGGAAGAAAGGAGGCCATAGCAGTCTTGCTTCTTAACATCCCGAAAATCAAAGTAATAGTATGCCATCGTGGCCAATCCGGCTGAATGCATGCGTTCGATGTCTTGAATAATTGCAGATCTGACAGGCGAAATAAATAACCTTGGACGGAGACATGAAATCGTGACATACAGAAGCGTGCTTTTCCCCGCCCCAGCTGTAAGATCAACATGGTATTAGCACAAGGTACTTATCGGTGGTTCGAAAGAACATACGTTTTCCATGGATCCACAATAGTGACCCCGTCGATTTCCATTCTGTTAACGCACTGCTTTCGAAGAACCATGCTGCGGATCCTTTATGCCGTGCTTTCCGAACGAAATTTTGATTTGTCAACGGGTCAGGGGGAGAGAGCCAGTGTTGAACATCCCATCGCAGTTGTTCACCTGCAAGATATCGTCGGACTCAGTAACAAAATGTTGAAGGGGAACAACGAACGTTTTGTCTTGTTTATTTCGTTTAACGCTTGGTGGAGAGAAACTACGAACACAAGTTAGTACAGGTACTCCCTGTTTCGTGTAATGCACCTACCCAAATCTTCTCGAATACCATCCGTTGACGCCTTTCCATCTAGAGGAACGGTGCTCATAAAAGTATTCGAGAACAAATTATAAGCATTTCGCACCTTCCATAACCGCCTTTACGCTACCCACAAGGCCGTGGACTACACCCAAGGTCTGTGCAACAGTTATCCGAGCCTCGTCCTGGGTCAATCGATCCAATCTTTGAAGAATGGTCTCTATCTCGCTCTCCCCCAGTAGTTTTTTTGTGAACTTCTCTGCGGCACATCAGGCCACGAACAATATATGTGACAGCGAACTTACTGAGTCGCCCCTGTTTGATTTGTTTGGACGCCAGGGCAAGAACCGAAAGAAACTCGATCATTATTTTGACAACGACCTCGATCAACATCGGAGTGGGCGGAATCATCGTATAGATCTCCAGACGCTTGAGGAAATTCCCCAAACACTCGAACAGCTCGAGAAGTGCATCGTAGCTCGATGTAACCCCACTGGCAGCCTGGTATACTCATTCGTCACAGGGGAACCGTTTTAAAAGCGGGTTGAAGGGACGTACAGCGAGGAGAGTATCGATGGCAGTGAACAAAGCTTTTGATGGTGGGAAGGGGATCTGGCGAGGTCGCTGTTAAAGAGTCACCGGATAGACATGAGAGGCTCACCAGGTTGACTGCCTCGCCTATGATTCCAGAGAACGCCTGGATGACGTTCACTACCGGGCTAAGGCAGTTGATCAATCTCCGATTCCCGTCGCGATATTCCTTAAAGGCATTTTCTCGATCATGGAGTAGTTGAAGGATGGCCTCGAGAGAATTTGAGTGTTCGATGGCGGCGGCAAAGGGTGTTTTAGAGAGATCTATTCCGGTATTTTTTGTGTAGTCGGCCAAGGCAGCCTCGATGATCGATTGGATGCTAGAAGAGGAAGATGTTGCTTGTCCAGTCGACGACATGGTCGGAAGAAAATGGACGTGTTCACGTTCTGCGTTCGGAGTCGGAGTGGATAGTATGGGGGAATGGAGAACAGGTGTTCAGGGTGTGAGTAACTTAGGGTTCAGGGCTGTGCCAGCGAGTAGTATGTAGCGCCGTCGAGTCTTTTGACGTCTCCATTCCCTTCCTTGCCGTGTTAGTTTAGACTCGAACTCAGCCTCGACCAAGCTGAGGGCGTTCAATTTCTGCCGTCCACCATGCCTACGCTACCTCGCGCACCCCTTTTGCTCCCTTACAGCCCTTCCATTTAACTCCGAATTTGGTGGTAACATGGGCTTATTCGCGCTGGAAGGACCGCGTGCTCACCCCACCGTAAACATTCGAAAAGGCGCACGCGGCATCAGCTGGTGCGTACCTCTTCATGCCAATTTCTCGATACCAATAGCCGTGTAGTTGACGAACATATCTATTCACGACCAGTCACTCATTACGCACATCCATTAGTATATACAACCTCCCTTGACAGGACTACTACCATCGCTGGTTCGTGCTTCGACCTCCTCGAAGATTCCACGCCGGCCGAAAAGGTACGTGTTCCTTTCTGGCCCCTCAATCCGAGACTAATAACAATATCGCTTTATATCTATCCTTTAAGAGCTTGCGCAGCTAACTCTCGACACACCTCCAGGGGGACCTTCGTGCTTTCCTCGCCGCGTCGTCTGTCTCCGCGAAATCCTTTCCCCGCCAGCCTACCTCCGACATCAGTGACGACGACTCCCGATGGTGCAACCGCCAACACCGGTCCTGTCGCTTTTGACACCTCGGCCCCATGCCATTTCTGCTTACTTCCTTACGCATGGATCCAATGCACGCAAGTCAGCCTACGGTGCGAAAGTACACTACAGTAATCGAGTACGCATTTGCTGACATCATGGCAACACGCTGGTTGGATTACATAGGGCATCGACCTGCGTGGGTTGAGTTTGCCATCTGAATCTCCGAGCGGGACATCTGCAGCGGGTCCGCCGAATAAAGCATGCCACGCCATCGACGCCTCTCCTACCCTTTCGACAACTCCGGCGGCTAATGCCGTCTACCCCCCGCTTTCCTCACGTCCTATGACACTTCCAAGACTCGCGAAGGTGAAATTGTCGACGGAAAGAGAAAAGTCTGAGTGATAGCCTTCTACCGACATGTTCATGTTATCTGGGGGAGGGTCATCTCGTGAAGACCTTGACGTTACGGCATTAGGTCCAGGGATTGCTGCGAAGAATGCACATTAGTTGCTGTACAGTATGTACACATTATAATATTGATTCCCATCGATAACTGGTCAGATCGGGTCAGACTGGCGGCAAGTACACTTTTAAGGTTGAGATTTTGTAAGATCGGGAAAAGCCGGAATCTGGGAAGACTCCGCTACCTCCGCTAGTGCCAGCCACCTCTTCCTCCACCACTGGCGGTGGCTCGTAGGCCGGCCATTAAAGCCTTGAAGACCAACATATCCCCTCTTATCGGATACGATCACTGCCGTATTTTCAAAGTCGAAATAAAAATAAGCCACGATATTTTTATTTCGACTTTATGAATCCTGCACTCCGTTCGATATCCTTGCACTCTCCTCTCCTCTTCTCTTCTTTCCCGCCAGGACCTTCACGCTCGCTGTCTTCCTGAAGTCAAAGTAGAAGAAGGCTAGTGAATTTTTTTTACCTTGACTTCAGGGATACCTCAAGTTAGATTCCTGTGGCTTTACCTTCCTCCTGTCAGACACCACTGCTCGCTATTCCCTTCGAAGAAGAGTACTTACGACAATTGGTATTTTATTAGCATCAATCAATTTCGACTCAGTTATGTGCTAATGGTAGGTTGGAGTGCTGCGGTACTGTTTCCCTTCTATTAGTGCCCCCTGTGACAAGTCTTCATATATCGCCTCCGGTGTATGTCAAGGAAATCGGTGAATGCGTTTCTAGAAAGATTGCTTGTGTTCCAGGATGGTAAGTGTAGTATGCTGATCGACTGTGCGCAAGGTTGAATTCAAAGGCAGCCATGGGGTTCTATCGAGTCGAGCGAGCCAAGATTGGGTAGAACGGAGGTACGTCCTTCATACCATATAGCTAAATACGATATTGATGTCGGGGGGTTTCGGGCTGCACAACTTTTAAAAATCCACAGGAGATGGTATCTGTGCTCCCAGAACTCATCCACCCACTCCCGTAGTTCGTAATTCTGCTCGCGAATAGCTATCATCTACCTCTCGCTCGGCCAGGATCCCCACAGCCATTCTTATTCGGTCACCATTTTCGTTATCGGATAAGCAAGGACGTGACCTTAAACGGCAGTGTACTCATGTGTAGGTAGCGGTATCCTCAATTTTCAATTCATCGTTAGAACATATTGTGAGAATAATAAGTGGTAGGGATTGAACGATTAGTAGGTTACAGTGGTGCATGAACTGGGCGTACGTTGCAAGAAGGGCCAACGTTAATTCAGTGCTTTCATCGTTGCTGTCATGGTGCTCAGATCCATCGTCAGAAATTCAGGTTTGTCCAAGTCTTCGAAGGTCCACATCGATCATTACCTACAACTGGAATTCAATTCGATTGGGCCGCTATTAGCCGCGCGCTAAAATCACATACATATACTTACAGTATCTTTATACGTTAGGGATAAGGTTAGTCGATGGGAAAAGATAGATCATTGTGAATTATAGTGGTGCCTTCCAAATTCGAAGATAACAACTCATTATCCTTCTTCATCTCGAATACTTTCCACAGTCCTATCAACAACCCATCCTTACGAACAAGCCTCAAAATATCTTTCCTTATCTTCCATCCACTGAACCCGTTAATAACCTCGACAGCGTACAATGACCTGAGGTCTGTGTCCTCCGCGATAGCGTGGGTAAATAAAGAGTCGTACGCAATATCGGCTGACGTGAGGTTCTCCTCCGTCTTGTTGTAGATCCATGGATCCGCAGCGGAGATAGAAGGTGGGACGATGCCGAGGTGCGGGCGGTATGGAGGCGAGTGAGTGTGAAGGAAGAGCGATGCACCGCTCTGTGCTGCGAGATTCCCGATATGGACGTGGACTGCCATGATGTACTCGTTCTCAGTCCGTTACGTAGGAAAGGGGAAAGATTTACCATTGGGTGACTCCCCGTATCGTTTGTTGAACAGTGCGAGTGCGTGACCGCCAGGATAGTTGGCTATCGAAGCGCGCGTGGCGATGATCGTCGTAGCCGTGTTAAGCACGAGGGAGCCCACTACTATTAGAAACGCGAGTAGACCCAAGGTCCTTCCTTTGCGCTGGCGAATCCTATTCCGAGATTGTTTTAAGCTCATCTTGATTGACGGAGAGAAATAATGCGTACATAACCTGGGCACCTTGCGCGGCAGCAATATTCAGCATTGGTACGACATACACGATGAAACGCCATTCTTTGTGCCCAAGGAAGCTCATGAGGAAGACAAAGCCGATCGCCGGACGAACAAGCGATCGGATACGGGGGTTGTGATAGAAACCGTACACGGTGAATATATTTGTGACCATAAGGAGGCGCGGAAGGGACGTTGAAAAGTAAGTCCAGAACGGGGATACCTACACGAATTAGTAACGAAATGTTGAGACGACAAGGAAAGGGTACTAACGCCCCATTCGGCGCTCTTGCCTTCATAAACGTTGAAATAGACGCTCGAAAACTCGGGCCATAATGGCCAATGGCCCCAGAAATATGAGTCGATAGAAACCGTAAGGGCTACAAGACCAATGTGTATGAATTGCAGTGTGAATTGACGAAGATCAAATCTCATACCGATGGACACAAGGCCGGAACTGAGGCCGACCTTGACGAGACGCGTGATAGATAGGGTGCCATCCAACAAGAGTTGGATCGCAAAAAGACCCAATAAACCAGCAATCTCAGCACGAATAGCTACTGCAGCGAATGTCAACAGCGCAACGGCCCAAGACGCGCGAGTGATCGAGGCCCGGCCTGCCCCACTCCCGCGGCCCAGCAACAAAGAAAGCGCGATATTTACTTGCAGGCTAGGAGTTCAGGGTGACGTAAGATCCATAAAAGGGATGGTTATCTCACCGAATGGTAGCGCAAGCATGTTGGGAATGGTACGCCCCATCCAGAAGGGTACGTGAAATTGGCTGATAGTAATGAGGGTGAAGAAAAGGGAGGTTAAACGTCCGAAACGCCGCGCAACTGCACGTCGAAGAAGACAAAATGCTTGGGCATTGATACTTGCGAGGGTAAGGCGAACTGGTGAGTATTAGCTGGAAAAATAGAGGAAAACAGTAGGAGAACGCGAACCGACTATTTGGAGGTCAAATTTGGAATTGATGAGGGAGAAACGATTTGCGAGGTGGGCAATATAGTTGGAGAGCCAAGCTATAATTATGCTACCCACAAATGATCGGGGAACGGGTCCAGGAAATACTTTATGGTCGAACTGGGAAAGGAGATGGGTCTGATGAGAAGCCTAGAGAGTCCGTTTCTCACCTTCTGGAGCGCATCGGAGTGGCCACCGTAAAAAAGAAGATCGTGTATGGCATGGAGATTAAAACTCTCCTCTACTTTCGTGTACGGGGCAAGTAGTACATGTGTCCATGAGACTGCGAAGATGAGAACATCGAGTAACAAGGACATCGGCGGGGGTTGACAAGGGGGTTGGGTTGATCACTTCGAATATTAATGGATCAGGCGCCAACCGGGAGGTCCGGGCCGGATCCGTTTTCGGATGGTGACGACGAACGGCTTTCCGCACCCTGCCACTTGCCCGACCTGTGGTGTCCTACTCCCTCACCTCAACATGTTTCTCAAGCCACGGGCGACATTCTTAGCCCTTTGGCTCATCTCAACCGTCGATGCGAAGGCAAGGAGTAGTAACATCTCCCACTATGACCCATCAAACTATCAACTAGATACGGCATGTCTTTCAGTGCATTCCTAGCATACCTTATACTGACCTAATACCAATAGTCCCTCAACAGTTTAGCCCCGTCAAGAGGTATTCCTATGTTTATGCCACAGGTCTTGGACCCTGACGCGTACTTTGACAGAGAAATGTCCTCCCTGCTTCAACTGCATGCTTCCTGCATTTACATGTGGCCAATACGGAGAATGTGATCCATATAATGGCCAGTGTAACTGCCCACCTGGGTGGGGAGGTATCGACTGCTTGACACCACGTAAGTGTCCTTAACCTCCATGTTCAGAAATCATGGCTCATGTATATGCAGAGTGTGACTCCCTTGCGGATGGCGAAGAACGACACCTACGTGAAGAGGGGAAAGCATGCCAGTGTAAGGATGGGTGGGGGGAATAAATTGCAATGGTCCGTCTGTTCGTTCAACTAGCTCCGCTGTCCCCTTGACTCTTCTCTAGTTTGTCAAGCCGACCACTCCTGCGCCAACTTTCCCATCCGCGGCAACATAACTTCATTAGATGCCATGGATTCGGTAAACATGACTTGCTATAAAGGTGGCGAAACCGTTTTCAACAATCATCAATTTTGCGATGTTACTAGTATGAATATCCTCATCTCTATACGTTGGTTTTACACACACGTGAATCACAGATCGTAAAATCCTCGATATGCTACCCGACCGTCCTCCTCAGGTCACATTCAGCTGCGACAAGGAAGATGCGACTTGCGACTTTCAGTTTTGGACCGCCCAGGTCGAGTCATTCTACTGTGCGCTCGATAGGTGTAAGACAGAGGTCATACCAGGATACGATAGCAACGTCACATCATACCAATGCGAGAAGATGAAGTGTAGCTGCGTCCCAGGACGATTCATTTGCGGCGAGGACGGCAGCGTCGGTTGGTATTTAGTACTCTTGAAATGGCTTGGTGCTGAAACAAGGTTAGATATCGGGGATTTCTTGACTGAGGAAATAAAGGGTCCCGCCACTTTCAGCTGTAAGACTGGTGCCGGATGCAAGTTTGAAGAGCCAGCCATGAATCAATTGATCAATGACATCTTCGGGGACAAATACATTTCTTTGACGTGTGAAGGTGGCGAGTGTCTGCATTATAGCCAAGTCCCTGGCTACGTTGTGCGTTTCATATTCTCATTTTTTAGCCCTCTTTTCTGAATATTCTTGTCACAGAGACCGCCCAAACCGAATAACACACAATGGATTGCATTGAGTGTTGCTGGAGCTGGTCTGACTGCCATTGTGATTTCAGCAGGTATTCGCCCTCTTTCTGCTCCTTTCAAATAACCCAATAATGAACACTTCCTTAGCACTCTGGTATGCTGGCCGCGCGCGCAAGTCAGACATTGGAGCGATCCGATTACCGGAAACAGAGGTCTCGCAGCTCATGGCAGATCATGTTCCAGCAACACTCCACTTTTCTGATATTTCTTACACCCTCAACGGCCGGTCAATTATTGAGGGCGTCACCGGCTCCGTTCGTCCAGGTCAAGTTCTCGCGATTATGGGCGCCTCGGGTGCTGGCAAGTCGACCTTCCTCGACATTCTTGCGCGTAAACGCAAGCGTGGCTTAATCGGAGGTTCGACCCTTGTGAACGGCCGTGAAGTCTCCGATTCAGATTTCAGGAAAGTGATTGGGTTCGTTGACCAGGAAGACACTCTCATGAGTACGCTCACGGTGTACGAGACTATCCTGTATTCGGCGCTTTTGAGGCTCCCACGAGACATGAGTATTGAGGCAAAGAAGTTCAGAACACTGGAGACGATGAACGAACTAGGTATCCTCGGAATCAAAGATAGCAGGATCGGGGACTCAGGTGCTTGCCACTACCCGTCTTTGTCCGCCGGTTGATTAAGTGCTTTCCAGGTCATCGCTCTATCTCTGGAGGAGAGAAGCGCCGTGTCTCAATCGCCTAGCGAACTGGTCACCAGCCCATCAATCTTATTCCTTGATGAACCTACAAGCCGGTATCGTCCCGTACTGTACTAGTATCGCTCCTTTATGACACCATTTTGCAGGTCTGGATGCATACAATGCCCACAATGTCGTCGAGAGCTTAGTTTCGCTGGCCCGCAACTACAATCGCACTGTCGTCTTCACAATCCACCAACCGCGTAGCAACATAGTCGCGCTGTTCGATCAACTAGTGCTCCTCGCACAAGGGCCGCCTCGTATATGCCGGAGAATTCGCCAATTGTCAACCATATTTCGACTCTATCGGACAGCATTGCCCTCCAGGGTTCAATATAGCAGATTACCTCAGTGCGTGTCTCCTCTTCTATAGAATGATGTCCTCGTCTAATACGTTCTCGTAGTTGATATAACCGCGTCGTTTGAGAAGGAACCCAAGGATTCTGGAAGCT
>WTXE01000457.1:0-18285 GCA_022496225.1 Russula aff. rugulosa BPL654 | reverse complement strand
TTATCGTCCCCATACCTCACGTTGAATCTCGTCGACGTCGTCTATGATGGATAGATCGGAGATGGGAGATCATCATGATAGTTCGTCTGATGGTTTGTCACTTCTCTTTCGTTTTTGGGATCATACTGACCATCCTTTTTCTTTGGGTGCGTAGAGTTGTTGCGCATGGGAACGTGGAGGCTATCACCACGCCTTCCGCAACGGTCCCCCGACGTACCGACTCTCTTCATAGGCGATGTCCATGGACGCGTCAGCCAAGAATCCTTATCCATATCACGGTCGCAATCGCGGTTGCAAGTAGATGCCAGGTCCAACAATAACAGCTCCGCTTCGCTGTTAGAGCTCCCGCCCCTGCCACCGCTACCGTCGTCCACGTCTCCCCATAGTAGGAGCAGCAGGGCAGCCTCCCAGCTGGACTACCCTCAGCAACGACGGAAGTGACACGTTCGAGCTACCTGACGGATGGCACTGGCGCATCGCGTATATCTGGCCTATCCGAGTTTCCGGTGCCACCCTCACAGATGGTCGTCCCGTCCGATCGCGTCGAATTCCTCAAATCGTATTTCGACGAGGGCAGTGGCAGCGACGTCAGTGGCAATTTACATAGTCGGCCCGTTTCTTCTCAGATCGATCGTCTGCTAAGGCATCGGGCGCGGAAGGGTCGGTGCGCTCAAGACGACCGAGTTCAGTCGGCCCTAGCCGGTTGTCCGAGTCGCGCGAGCGGCCCGCCCTTGAAGCTGATCGCGATTCAACGTAGCGACTGCACTTCTGACCCTCCCAACTTCGTCTCTCATGGATCATCCTTTCTTATCACTCTTTCAATTTTTTTTCTGTCTCACGTATATCAATTTGCCACCTCTCGCGGATGGATCAATACTGCACCCTGGACCCCCTTTTACTCATTCATACGTTATTTCTTGCTCAAAATTATTACAGTGCGTCATGCATACACGTATACTACAAACTCGCTCACGGGCTTTCTTTTTCTCTGTCGTTATTACAGTAGTTACCATAAACACGTCCACCACGTTCAGTCAGTCAGTCAGTCGGTTTCATATTTTTTTTTTGCATCCAGTCATTGTGCTCTTGCTTTTTCAGTTTTCACGGCAATCAGGCAAAGTAAACCTTATACAGCGACATTTTTTTACAGTATAGTATGGTGTATTGCAATTTTTTTTACAGTATCCATCATTTTGTTCCACATATGGTACATGTACCTTAGGGACAAAGCTTCAGAACTAGACATAATAATTCTCATCCCCAAGGATACCCTGGGAGGCCCTACCACCGCATATTCTTTTTTTGTTGCTCCGAAACAGTGCTGTACCCGGCGGGGCCATTGATGATGCGGTTTGCACTGTGAGCGCGTGCGTCATAATTCAATTCAAATTCAATTGGGGCAAAATCACCACGGCAATAAGCCAAAGCCACCGTACTGTATCTCAGCTCCATCGCATCGCGCCGCATTGTAACACGATGTGTGCCAATCATGTTTGCCGATTCAGTAGCCGCAGCAGAGTAAGTCACCGTGACTTTGTATGACAACCAGTGCCAGTGCAGTGGGAACCCGCCGCGCCGTTGATCGCAGTCCTACGTATTGTACTGAAAAGCATAGTATGCTTTTTATTAATAAATCAAATCTCACCCTCTGATCTATCATACATGTAACTAGGGTTGTGATCCGGGGCGTACAGTACAGATCTGGGGATCGGAAATCCGAATCGGGACTCGCCACTGACTCGGACTGAAGATGGATCGCTCGTGAAAGAAAAGATGTGTGATAGAGGACCTCTGGTCAGTCTCTTTGATCTCAAACAACTACAGATGACATTGGGAAGGGCAGGTGGGGGACAGAAGGTGACAGGGTGGGGGATAGAATGACACTGACCATCAGGCTGCAGGGTCATCAGCACCGTCATCACGTTTGACGTTACGAGTTTGACTACGTAGTCCTGACCAATTATGGGTCTTCACTCCGGCCAATTTCGAGACAAAAGGCAGTGTTTACAGTATAATATGATTAAGGTTACAGAAAGACACACAGGAGCGGGTACAAAGCACAGAGAGAACCACTAACAACGATATAAATCATAAAAAGTGTCATTCGTCATATTGCGTGAGCTGTAGATGGGTAGTTGATGTCAATAAGTATAAGCCCCTTCTGAAGCGAAATGAAACGCTTACATCTAAGGTGAGCGTGCGAGAGCTGTTGTTATCCTGGTCGCGATAAATACCGACAAGAGAGTTCCCGCGCTCGTACAGCGAACCCTTGAGACTGATAATGACAAACTGGAACGACTCCGACGCGTGTGCGCGGATATAATTAGCCACCTTTGCCACGTTCGTATTGTCTAACGCCGCGTCGACCTCGTCAAGAACGAAGAACGGACTGGGTTGGTAACTACACAGGGCAGACCGTGCACGTGCGCACATGTTTACCTGTCAGAACGTACTTCCAAGACAAAACCAAATTTCCGCACCTGTGAATTGCAAATAATAAGGCTAGTGCCGCCACCGTCTTTTCGCCACCAGAGAGCTGCTCCATGTCCCGGAATCGTTTCATGGGGGCATAGCATGGTACTTGATACCACCGGCATACGGCTCCTAAGAAAGGAAATAAGAGAAACGAAAAAAAAAGGCACGCGTCAATGTGCCATCCCATCCATACCTCGTTGTCTTCCAAGCTGAGATAGGCGACGCCACCCATGGGGGCCGCCTTGCCCTTGGTAAGATCCTTGTATACCTGGTCGATGCGCTCCGAAATGTGGTTGTACGCTTTGTTAAATAATTCAGTTCTACCGGGATAAACAAACGTTGGATTTCGGATTTCGTCCATGAAGAAAACGAGCCCGTACCGCCGCTGTTTCACATCGTTGAACGCGTCCCTCGCAGATTTGGAATCTTTTCGGGCTTTATCGGCTTCCTTTTCTGTCTCGGCGAGCTTATTCTCGACGTCATCGAGCCTAAGCAGAGGGCCGTAAGCGTGCCAGAAATTTCCCCATAAGAAAATAAAAAAACGTGCCGGTCCATGGCCTTCATGTTGGGTGTCATTCGTTCGATCTCTGCGTTGAGTTTTGTTATTGAGGTCTCAAGTTCACCAAGTACTTCGCTAGGGGAGTTCTGCATAGATGCCGAAGCCGTCCCATAAGTAAGAAAAGGACCGAGGTATGCCATAGAACAGGCACTGTCAAATGCGCTCACCTCTCGCTCATTCGCACTGAGGATGTCGAAGTCCACCTCAATGCCATGATCAGGCACTTTCTTGAGACGCTGTGTCGTATCACCCTCTTCCTCCTCATCCACATCCATCGCCACCTCTTCACGTAAATTCTACCAACAGGTGGTTATAAAGCAGAGAATTACAGTAGAAAACGGCGTCGCACCTCCTCCATGGGAACGTTCTTGAGATTTCCAGCGACCAACGGTAACTTGATCTCCTCGAGGCGGCATTTACGGTATAGGCCCGAGCGCTCGATTCCCAGCCTCTCAATTTGGTCCTGTCCCGAAGTTTATCATTAGACCAACGAACGATCGCGGAGCGGATGTGCTTGGAAAAATAGCCCTTACCCGCAGGGAGATTTCCTTTTCCGCCTGCTCGAGCGCCTTGGCGGCTTTGGACGCAGCGCGCTTCGCTTCTTCCACCTCTTTCGTCTTCTCATCGAGCGTCGCTTTAATGCGCGACATCTCTGCATCAAGTTCCTCGACAGCCTCTTGCATCCTCTCAAGTTCCTCTTGCGTCTCGGCTTTCTTGTCCTCAAAACTTTTAATGTTCTCCTCTTCCCTTGCGACAGTCTCGACGAGGACATTCAGACGCTCCTGAAGCTTCTTCAGTTGTTCCTCCTCAAATTGGCATCTTCAAGGATGATCAGACCAGTAATCTAGGGGGGAGAGAAGATGCATATCATACAGGTGTTGAGCCGGGCGATTTGAGTCTCAAAGCGCAGTCGAGCTTCACTCTCTTCCTGGGCGAGCTTCAGTTGGCGAGCTTCATAGTCCCGAATATTCGCTACGCCTATGTCGCGGCAGAAAGCCCCGAAAACTTGGTCCTCGGCCCCACCCACCACGGATGCGAAGTGTTGAATCTGTTCACGTAGTTTATCGAGCACCTTTCGTGACTGTCATTGCGAAGGATAAGAACGTCACGTGGTTGATGAATGGGAGATCCCGAAACTAAAATACCTTGTTATGTTCTGGGGCATTCTGTTTCAAGGACTTATCAATGTGTTTCAGTTCGTCCTTAATGCCCTGGAGCTTGTGGTTACAGGCGCTCTAAAACGACCGGAGATGAGAGAATGAACAACAAATGTAATCCCCAATGACAGCACGACGTACGAGATCATCGCGAGCGACCTGCAGCACAGCCTCCAACCGTGTCATTTCGGAGATCAAGTTATCGTCCTCCTTATTCCTCGGCTTTTGCTTAACAAGTTCGCTCAGCTGATTCCGGATATTATCCCTCGTTCGCGACAACCCTGCGAAGGCAAACCAAGTGCACGTCAGCGTCAAGTCCCATGCGATGCACGCGTCTGAGAATGAACGCGCCCTGGATATCCTTCTCCTCCCATTTCTTCCCGCTATCGTGCGTGCTGCGTCCGCCAGTAATCAAACCGCTCTTGTGAATGATCGTGCCGTCAAGCGTCACCGCTATTTCAAAGTCACAGCCGTAGCGTCAGCCCTCCGGTACGAGTGAAACATACCGACCCTGGGGATAGGGGGAGGACGGCATACGCACCTTTGACCTCTTGACCCTTCTCATAACAGACGTATCGCGCAACCTCCATCGTGTCGCAAACAACCGAGTTCCCACACGCGTGGTGTATCGCGCGTTCCATTGCAGGCTCGTACTGGATCACATCGACCGCAAGACGTGCGCCCTTCGCAAACGCGCGGAACTTATCGTTGATCGGCTTCACTTGAATCGTGTCAAGCGGAATAAAAGTCGCCTGACCCGCACGCTGGTTGCGCATGTACTAGAGCATGACATAGCATATTGGCCCACCTGACAGAGTCGGATGAAATGGCGAAGGGAGGCGCACCTCTATGCAGTCGATGGCAGTCCGCTCCTCGTCTACAACGACGGCATCAATATTACGACCGAGGATAACAGAGATGGCGGTTTCGTATTTCCGCTGAGTAGGCTTGCATAGATCGATTAGCCGGCCGCGAACACCTGGGACACATGAACATAAGCTCCTTGAACGAGATTAGAATTTGTACGGACCTGAGAATATACGCTGCAGGTTTGACAATGTTTCCTTCATCTTTGCCTCGCGTTCAGTCTCCTTCTGGTCAAAACCTGCTTGCATGAGCTT
Source organism: Russula aff. rugulosa BPL654 (assembly GCA_022496225.1). Classification (NCBI taxonomy): domain Eukaryota; kingdom Fungi; phylum Basidiomycota; class Agaricomycetes; order Russulales; family Russulaceae; genus Russula; species Russula aff. rugulosa BPL654. Next base: position 12,973 of record WTXE01000457.1, on the reverse strand, counting down.
CTGATGAACCGCGAGGAGTTGTTCATTAAGCTCAGCCTCATGTCGGCTGCAGTAACGTAATCAGCTTGAGCAAACACCCGTTATAACACGGCGGAAGCCATACTTGATGCGTGTCCGCTCTGACTGTTGGGCCTCGAGTTGTTGCTTAACTTTTCTTAGCTGCTCGCCGTTTTCTTTGATCTTGTTTTCCAGCTGAGAGGGCCATGGATCAGCGTAACGTCTTCAATGTGGAGGCACGAACGTGCGCACATCGGATTTCTTCGCTTCATGGACATCGTTATCCTCCCGCAGACTTGCTTTCCTCTGCTCGAGTTCCTCCTGTCTGTCTCTAAGCTGGGCAAACGTTCGTGACGCAGTCTTTTCTTCCCGTGTGAGCGTATCAAGAGATTGACGTTCCTCAACAGCGAGAACACTGGACTGTGCCTTTCTAAAAATCCCAACATATGAGACTGACCACTAAAAAGTGAAACAGACGAACAGTCGGCGATACTCTTCTAAGCTGCCTTCACTCAAAGAGAGATTGCTCTGCGACGCTCGTCGCTGAGCCTCTGTAATTGAATCAGAAAGAATGATGCACCAACATGCACCTGTCACTTGCCTTGTGCCTCATTTGCAGCCTTTTGAACACTTTGCAGGTCCCCTTGGTACCCTCTAACTTTCGTAGCCTGCCTTTCCACCTCTTTAGAGACCTGTTCCTGGAGTTTCTGTGCGTTGTTCAGCTTCCTACTCGAATGAGCGACGGATGCTTCGATGGACACAAGCTCTGGTTTCTGAGAAAGGGAAATGTCAATTCTAAGCGATTAGAAATTTCCACTGTTACGGTGCTCACCTTGTCCTCTAATGCTTTGTCGGCCTTCTTTATCCTCTTCTCAGCCTTCGCGACGGCTGTCCGAATTTTAGCCTGATCGGTGCGCGCGCTTTCTAGCTCTTCGTCTCGGCCTTCCTTTTCTTCTTGCAGTCCAGCGATAGAGGTTCCAAGTGTCGTAATCTCTTCGGCATTCTTCTCCAGGCCCTCTTCAATGCGAAACAGTTTGAAAAGGAGACGATGGAGAATAAGGTCATCCTACGCATAAAATGATTTGAGTTAGAAATTCGACCATCGAGTAGCAGGACTGTCCAACGCACACGCTCCTGACATAGAGCCTCAAAACGCTCCGCCTCCCCTTTTTGTTCTTTGTACTGCTTAATCTCGCCGTGATGGCGCGTCTCTTCGTAAGTTATTGCGTGGCGTTCTCTGTTGCGCGGTCCTGATCTTCCTTAGCTTTCTCATACTCTGCAGCGAGCTCAAGTGAGCCACTGATCTGTTCGACGAGACGTGTGAGTTCTTTAGGGGATTGGGAGGCGACAGCCTCGACGTCTCCCTGGAAGACGAGGAAATTTTTGGCCTTGACGAGAATGTTATGCTTGATGAGGGCCTCATTGTACGTAGTATATGTGACGGTTCTTTTATTCAGTTTGTACTCAGAAGCACCAGTCGTTGATATTCTATTTCTCTCAATCAGCCCATCGCAAGAATTAGGGAAAGGGCAACGCACGTCTTTGAAAGAGCCACTCCTTTTTCTTTTCGTCCTCGAACACTGCAAGGACCCACGCCTTCTTGGCTGTGCCCTCCCTTCGCGTTCGTCCTCTTCTTCGTCTTCTTCGTCAGGCTGTGAGGTTCCATCGGCATTATCCCGCGCCAGACGGCGGCCACGGTACACGAGATCTCGAAGCTGGCTACTTCTGAGTTGCGCACTCCTTACCCAAGAACAAAGGAGATGGCATCCATGAGATTAGACTTGCCTGCGCCATTGGGCCCAATGATGGAAGTGAAAATTCTTGAACGGGCCAATGACCTGGTGACCCCTGTGGTCGACAAGTTCAGAAATGTAGAGCATGCGCAGGAGCGACTGACCTGTATGACTTGAAATCACACAACTCGATGCGAATGAGAGGCATATTCAAACTTGCCAATGGCCACACCTGTCCCCTGACGTGACACAGACACGCCGTGACGCGTCGTGACATATCGTGTCAACGTGACTGACGTGTTCACTTATCTCTGTTCTGTAACACCCGATAGAGGACAACTCCACCCTAACGATCCTGAATGGAGGTGAATTAAAACAAGTCTTCAGCCGGATTGTGTGGCAGAGGAAGATGAAATGCCTCCCAATCCCGAGAGTTCATCCCAGACTAGGGGAAAGCATTCCAGACGTCAATCGATGTCTACTTTAACGAGGATTTCTTCTTTCTTAACACTGGCAGGAACATATGGCATCCTGGACCCATCAAATTCGTGAGGCTGTACCCTCTGCGCACCCCTACTGACAATGGGCACGTTAATCACACCATCGTATTGGTTCCATCCGCCCCACAACCTGGGTTAAACTCCTCGGACGGCGACTGCATCAAAAAGTTATTGATGGGTCAGCTTTGATCTTCGGCGCTCCGCATTCCTTCTCGATGGCAAACAGACGAAATGTCGTCCTTGCACTTCTCATGATTCCCTCCACACACTCGGTACACGGCGCTGTTGCCGTCAAATGCTGTAATCAAGGATCATATGCTGCTCTCAATTTCCTGTATGAACAAGGTGAACAAAATTGAAGCAGTTGGAACACCTCCCTTTCGCTTGGAAATATTTCTAGAAAGTGTCTCATTTTTGGAGTGTATCAAAGGATATCCCATCTATATTTATTTTTTATTTGCGATTTACACCGTGACATCCTTGTCTAGCCCTCCCCGTCAACCTGCCGCTAATCTCTCGCTACACACCATCGTTCCAGATTATCGGCTTTGGGCGTGGATTGCACTTCGGCGCGGTGGACAGGAATATTGATTTCTAGTATGTAGCAGAAGAGGGGACGGATATTTTACCCGACGTCGGCTCTTGATCGATTGCTAGGAGAGATCCTCAGTCGGTGCTCATAGATCACATGACGAAACATTGTATCATTGGATTCGGGAGTATAGTTCTGTTGTTACGGTAAGACTAATTTATGTACTTCCTACAGTATCAGTTGCGGCTGAGACCTTTTGTCTCCCACCGCATCACTAGTTCTGTTGTATCTCTATCTCGTGGCGCTACCCGATTGAATTCCAAAGTCTTGAAGGATGACAACGACCTTGGACCCTGGGCCCCCTATAATCTTCCTTACCCTTGGTTGTCTACGAACCCAACAATGACCGTCTTCCCGACAGGAGTTTGCCCTCAAGCTGATGCTCCTCTTCTGGATGCTACTGATCCTGAGAGCGCTGAAATGCCGACAGGTGAGCTACTCCTTCGCTTCCACATCCGACACCACAGGCCTCACGCGTCTGTTCGAGGGCAGTTGCCAAAGTCAACGGCACCCAGGCCCCTGAGCCTGACTCGGAGGAGGTAGATTCAATGCCTCCTAGCCTCGAGGAGTTCATTCCAGGCGAACGACTTCCAGACATTATCGATGTCTACGTTAACGAGGAATTCTTGTTCGGGACATCTGAGCGCTCGGAAGTTTTGAAACGATTGACCATGCAACCCATCAAATATGTGCGACAGTACCCCCCACGCACTATCGACAACAAAGGTATGTACAACACCCTATCGTGATTGTTTCATCGAGTCCACGACGGATGGATCCAAATCTTGTGCGGTGATCAGATGATTATGTGTATTGGTCTGAACCCTTGGTACATGAACCTGACTGTGACTGTTCCACAAAGTTATTGATGATTGGCCGGACCGTGACTGCCCCAAAAATTTGCTGACGGGCCAGCTCGACCTTCGATGCTCAGAATCTCTCGGTGTCGGCAGCCACTCCCAAGTTTTCCTTGCACCTCTCACATTTCCCTCTACCGCACCAAGGCCATCCGCGCGTGGTGCCGTCGCCGTCAAATTCTCGGATTCGAATGATCGCGCGCGAGAGATGCTTATGAACGAAGCGAAGATTTACAACGCGTTCCCGCACGATCTACAGGGGGGTGACGTTCCGGTAGTGCCCAAGTTTTACGGGTGCTATAAGCCTTATATCAGGGTATCCGACCGCGTTAACAACGGAAATGGAAGCGGCAACTCGGACAAGGAAGAGTGGACATGCGAAACGATGCCCAGGCGCATGACCGTGCCAATTTTGCTCCTGGAGGCATGCGGCAAGCCAGTCAGTCCCTACCTCTATCGTACTCCGGCAGGTGGGAGCGCAATCACTACAATACTTCTCTCCACGATGGATAGATAAGGACTAACTCCATGAGTCATTTAGGGAATCGATCAGTAAGCTCTTGGATCGTCTACATGAAGCCAGGTTCACCCAGGGATCCGTGTTCAGTCGCAACATCCTTGTCCAGCCCGGTCCGCTGAGTGTGCCGCGTGCCGTTCGCTCGCTCGACGAACCATCGTACCGGATCATCGACTTGGGCGTGGAAAGAAATTCGGCGTTAATGTCTTTTCTCTCGAAACCCTACAAAGAAGAGCGGAGTTGGATCAATGTTCCGCCTGCGACGAAGATTGATCCCCATCTAAGCCAAGCATACGTAGATACCTCGGCCATTAGATCAAAACGTATTGTGACCCTGCTACCCTGCTACCTTGCGTGGTTGAGATTGGGTCGGCAACCGAAGTAAAATTGCGAGCGCGATTCTGTCGTACATAGATAAACGAATCAATGTTGCATGTATGGTGTGCGCGGTGTTATCAGATAATCTCGTAAAGGGCCTGTATGTAACACGCGGAATCATGACCAATTGTCTCACGGCTACTTGCCTCACAACGACGACAGTACCGATGTCTACGTTGACAAAGATTTAGTACTGTGACACGCATCATCAAATTCGTGCGACAGTACCCTCGACGCACTGTTATTGACGAAGGTGTGTTCAACACCCCATCGTGATGATTTCATCGGATCCACCATGAATGCGGACTATGGATGCGCATGTTGTGTAGTGATCAGATGACGTGAATTATTTGTCAAATCTTTGACTGATGGATGAGCGCTATGAGCCTACCGTCACTACTACCCGTCCACAAAGTTGTTGTCAATGGGCCGGACAGTGATTCCCTCAGAGTTATTAACTGGCCAGCTCGACCTTCGAAGCTCAGAATCCCACCTCGAAGGTCTTCCTTTCACCTCTCACACTTCCCACCACCACAACTAGGTCATTCGTGCGCGGCGCCGTCGCTGTGAAACTCTCGAAACCACAGGACGACGCTCGCGATGCTTCTGAACGAAGCGAAGATCTACCATGCGTTCCCACGCAACCTATACAAGGGTGGTGTCCCGATAGTGCCCAAGTTTTACGGGTACAACACTATGCGCCGTATTGCTTGGGTTAGCAATGACAGTGGCGGTGGCAGCTTGGACGAGAAGAGTGGAAATGCGGTATGTGCTCAAAGCTTATCACCGTGCAAATTTTACTAATGCAGGCATGCAGCAAGGTAGTTCCTCTCTATCTGACGCAGACAGGTATATATATTTTCCTTGACGATGGATGAAAAGGACTAATATCCAGAGTTGGTTTTGAAAAAATAGGATGGCAATCGGTACGCTCTCGAAGCGTCTACACAAAGCTGGCTTCACCCAGGCTTCATGTACGAAACGCAACGTCCTTGTCCAGCCCGGCTTGAACGCGCGCTGCGGTTCTTCCATGAACTCGGCGGGCCCCACGCGTCCTGCTTCTCGTTGCACATGTTCGGTTTGCAAGCGAGGGAGACTGCGACTATCATCCCCACTGTCGAAAAGATACGGGAGAAGTCCATGTACGTTTCGCAGTTCTGTATGCCGAGAACTCTCTCGCGTCCGTTCGTCCGCTTGGGTGGTCGGACGTAAATGTGCACGTGGACGAGTCAGGTCAGGTCAGGGCTCTAGGCTTGAGGTTATCCTCATCGACTTGGAGGAACCAGAAAGCGTGGTATGGCTCACGCCTGTCGAATCTGGCGAGGAACTGTGGAGTTTTCTGGCGAGACGGACGGGGCCAACACCAGTGAAGGCAACATTCACGATGGCAGAGGGGTTGAACGTCGGCAAAGGGTAGGGACGACGTCGGGATTCTTGAAATGGGCGTGAACAGCAGCGATTCCCAAAGCAATTGGTCGCTGGACTTGGATTGGCGAGGAAAGAAAGAGCGAGTGTCGTTGCGAGAAGAAAGACCAGATGGTAGTACACGGTAGACACACTGGCAGCTCATGTCAGGCAGAGAATATGGTGTCTCTTCTTGGAAGATTGATTCCTAATTTTAGATCACGTCGGTCAACTTGAGGTGGCGTGGGCTGTCGCCCTATCGCTCCTTGTCCACAACCTCCACTAGTACCGATGCAGCCAGATAATTCAGACCTTCTCGAATTTAACTTGGATGGTCTCGTGCTCGACCTTCAACGTCAAGGTGGCCTTGACCGGGTAGCTGAAGCTATCAGTGACATGATGGAAGAAGGGGGTTTGACGCTTGAAGACCTCGAAAAGTACGAGGCTGCGACCCGCTCATTCTCCAACGCCCTCATGGCAAGATGTCGCGTCCAAGTTTAACTTGGATGGTTTCGATCAACTCCCCACGTTAGCATTCCCTATCGCATCCCTTCCTCCAACATTCCATAGGGAGGTTATGAGGAAATCCGTCATGTGGCTAGACGTGTATCAATCCCGATCTTCTCATAACGGAGAAGCAGCCCGGGTGCTGTTCTTGGATGCAGTGCGTGCCTTCCTTGTCCATAGCTAGCTAGACAACTAATCGTGTTTCTTAGTGGCACGTTCCTGTATGTGCCCTTTTCAAAGGTCGTCTCGTCGAACAGTCAAAGTCTTCTACGGCCCTTATGTCCGATGAAGTAAAACACGAAGTTTACACGGCCGGGGGAACTATCATTTTGCTCGTCTTTGTGAAACTGGAGTTTAAAAATGAGAGCGATCACTTAGCTAAGGTACTAGTAGAGCTTGATTGTGAGTCAGATTTCTGTCTTCACAAGAGTATAAAGCTAATAAGAAGCAGTGGCATACAGACTGAATAGCAGCAAAGAGCTGGGACTCCAACCTCCAGTTTATGCTGTCTGGACTGATTTGGAACGGTTCTATTTCCTCCGTTACGACGGCTCTCATCTTACCTGTACCGATGCCATGTTTGTCCCCGAGTCACCGCGCCCGCAATTTCTAGCAGGAATGAGACGAGGTAAGACTGTGCTTTCCCTGTCAACTTAGGAGTTGATCCATGACTTATCATTTCTGGTAGTTTCAGACTACTTATTCTCTGTCCTTCTCGAGGGATATATTAGTGTTTTAGATGCCGCAGTAGCTCGATATACTAGGTGCGGAGATGTATGTTCATGACGGTTTCCCATCACCTGTTTTTGAGCGCTAATCACGCTACTTGATCTCCAAGCTTAATCCAGCCCAGGCCTCCCCAGACAAATGGAGCCAGGCTCTCGGAAATGCTCGCGAAGCCCAAGATATCTTGGTCGGTGATAAAGGGAAGTCGTTGCAGTCATGGGAAGAGGTTGGATCTCGCGGGTTATTTTGTCTCAATGAAAGGTGACTGCTCGCAGACACCCTGGTTTGACCTTTTTCTGACATTGGTTTAGCGTATCGCTCCTGCCCAAAATTGGGTCCGTCACCGACTGGAATGCGACAACGTTGGCCAGTGAGATTGAGAAGGTTCTTGTGGCCGCGACCAATGTGCCTTAGCGCCATGATATCCTTAATTTTCGGCCAGCTGCTATTCGATACCCGATAAATGCTATGGGGTTTGATATGGTCGTGAGACCGCTCAACCTAGCGTGCCAACAGCTCGCTCAACAAACCATCGTGCCGGACAATCGACGTTGTGCACGATCTGGGTTTAAGCGTTAATGTCCAGAGCATAGAAAGGAAAGCAGAGACGGAGCAAGCTCAGCTCGTCGGAGAGGACCCTGATTGATACTATGGTGTCCATTGGGTCTGAATTTGCACATAGAAGCTGAATTCGATTTGTGTATTTTTTTCTATCCCCCAAACGCATTCGGAATTCTTCGGGATACAGTCCTATATTAACCCTGAACATCCTATAAATTAAGCTAAGAGTTCCTATCACGAGAAGCAGGTGCCAGAGGATAGCCGATGTGGTAAATTGGTGTCCATGGTGCATTTGTCGGACTCACACCTTCAAAACACATCCCAAAGACTCAAAAAAATCATGGAGCATGGGACAGCACCTATACATGCAGGCATATGCTTCACTAGTATTTCCGGGAAGATCTGCAAGTATAGTGAGGGATGGAGTAGCTGCCGGGGCCGGAACCTATATCTCAAAGGCGACGGAAGGGAATATCATCAGCCAGTTCTCACGTGCGTTCGCATTGCATATTTCCCAGCTCGTCGACGTCAATATTAGCCCTTGCATGGTAGAAGTGTACGATACGTGCGTGAGCACGCAAGGTCTCGAATCACGCGAGATGTGAGCAATAAGATCGCTCGCCAAACTACCGTGACAACAGCAGCGCTTTGCCTCACCGTGGTAATTCATTCTTCATTAATATCGAATCTTATCGTTACTCCGCCGTGTTCTTTTCATGTCGTTGTGTCGATCTAGTGTTCGATGGCCTATCACCATTTCCTTTCAGCTAAAAAAGCTACGCGTGACTTCATCGAATATCTGGAAACTGAGCGGCATGCTGACTTTTGCCGATATTGTGGTGCATGTGTAGCATGCTGCTGATGGTGACGATGACGGGTCAATGAAAGCAAATCGCCGCCTATTATCCCGGTGGAATACGAGCATCTCGTCCCCCACACCCGCAGATTCACGGAGGAGTATATTCGTGCGTTATGACCACCATCAAGTCTGGACAAAGGTTCAACTTCAGAATCGTACCCCGCGTCACATTCTCCCACCGAAAATAATCAATGCCCTTCCCCCGTCCGAGGAATGGACCTCTGGATGCTGTAATGTTGTTCTCATCAATACAGACAACAGTAAATTTTGGCCTCACAGTGGCCTCGAAGGTGTCTCATCTTCTTGTATGTCCGTCTCATCCTACTGATTTCCTAACTCAGTTTCAGGGCATCATATCGCCCAGCTGCGTCTTATTTTCGTGCCGTCCCATCCAGAAGACCCCCGATATTCTCCAGGTACAGATTTATTTCTCGCATATGCTCAGCGTTTCGATATCGTACCTCGTTGTCTCCAACCGGCCAAGGACAATCGAACCAGAAGGGTGCGTATCCAGGTGCCGGAGTCGCCAATCCAAGATAAACAAAAAATGGCATCTGAGCCTCCAAAATCTCGCCGCCAGAAAGTTTATGACTTTGTTGAGGTTTGTGAATGCGTCTCTCTCGCCGTGAGTCTCGCATTAAGTTTATCCGTGTAATTTTCGAATATTTTAGAAACCTAATTGGGAGGAATCCGGTGATGAGCCTCCAAAGCGGCCACCTCGTAAACAGCGCATCAAGCGTGAACCGCCAAAATACAGCATTTACGCAAGCTGCGTTTGAAGACACTTATCAAAGCCATATCAATATGCTGCAGGAACTCCGGATGTCAAGCATCCCAACCAGCACCATCGCGTGTTGTCTGACTTATATAATGCAGTAATGTTTGTACTTTTCTATCTCTATGTGACGTTTATTTCTCATGAACCAATTCGTAGTTGTTCGTTCAGGTGCATTATCAAGTTTAGCACTCTCCAGAAACTCCTTCCCTACCCGGACCCCAGTAAAGGTCCGGTTCAGGGATATGTATGAACCTGAACCTGAACATAGGGTCCGGTGCATGTGCGAACCTGGTTCGCCATGTTCGCGGACCGGACAACGGCCAGTCTAGGACTCCCGCTAACATACTGAGGAGGTACCTCGTTTTTGGGCCATTCAGCTGAAGCTCCAGTCGGCGGCTTCCACCTCCGACCTGCCTTTGAGGCACTTGGGGCTTATGTGATCGTGTGCCGTGAGGACAAGGAGGGACACTGCGAGTTTCGTCAGTCCACTTCATCTCTCTGGAATGGAGTCATCGTCGGACAAGGAATATAAAGTATCTCAATTCTCCCCGGTCGTATTCCGAGTTTTCACATAGCGACAAGTTTCGTACTCTAGGTCAACTCCCTCACTGCTTCACTCCTTTCTTTTCCAGCTCTCGTCTCGACTCTCGTGCTCTCGGACAACACTTATCGACACAAAAGCCGCCACCAGTCTATGTGGCAGCGGTAGGCTCTCCTTTCACCTCCTTTTAGTCTCTCCTCTATTTACTTACACTTCTTCTATTCATCCCCTTCACCAGCACCTCCGAGGTCGCCATCACTATACAAAACTATACACAGCTGACAAGTAGCGCACATGTATATGAGCCAGCCCTTCTAGTACTCGTCGAGGAGGGCATTGTTCTTTTGAATTAAGACATTTGCTCCATTCTCCTACCGTTCTTCCACCGCATCTGTCCCCCAAGCTCAAGTACTTCCGTCAGTGAATCCCAACAAGAGCGCGATCGTTTAGGCACGGGAAAAGGTTCTCGAGGCGATCGCACCCTTGCGATGTGGACGACCGGCGCCTGTATCACTTCACCATGCTACTACGGGTCCCGCGAGTCCATCGAAGGAGAAGGTCGAACACAAACCGTCAGAACTTGAATTCAAGGATGCAGAGGACGAGTCGTGGAAGGCTGCGCGTCACGGTGGGGCAGTACGTCGACACCGTTCCGGTCTTGCGAGCCCAACTAGATGGTTACCGCAAGCCGTGTCCCTCGATGACGCTTGGGGTGTTGCGCGAGGATCCGGCACAAGTGGTGACAAGGTGAAGGATCGTGATCGTCGCAGAACAATGCAGGGCTCAGTGGGTGGCTTTGGAGACGCATTCGAGGCCAGGCTAGATTTACCGTCGATTTCCACCACCACCGCCTCAACATCCAGTGGCCCTTGGTTGTCACCCTCGCCGTTATACAGACTCGTGCAAAAGCAAAGGTGTCTAAAGACGCTAATATGATCATCCACGAATAGAAAGCTATCTTGTGTCACTAGTAGTATTATTACTCGCACCTATAGCTGCGAAAACGTTGTTCATCCAGTAACACGGTTGCGGGTTGTGCCGCGCAAGCGGGCGTGAGGCCTTAATTTTGAACCGAACCGAATCTTACCATCCCTCATCACCATGAGACAAATAGGAGTCGCGGCAACACTAGGGCGGGCAAGGCAAACAAAAATAGAGCTGAAGGAAAATTTGATTCAATCGAAGGAATCCGCCCTCATGGGCTTACATACATGATTTACCTATCTAAGGTCCAGGGAGCGAGAGCGGAAAAAGGAGCAGGAGAGGGAGTGACGAGATGATGAAATCAATGCGCGACGACGTATGTGTTGACGCGGTTCAACCGGACTGCCCACCTTACACCGTGGAATATCCGTGGATATATCTCTACCCGTGTCGACGTTTGGTCGCTAACGCTCGAAGAGTGCACTGTAAAGAACGAACTCGATCTCATCGGCCAACGTTGTTGCATCCCAGTCGGTGGCGGACCCTTCTTTTGACTGGAGCGATACGCTAAACGTCAGGAAGATGTCAAAACTGATTTAATAGAATGTATGGACGCTGTCACCTTTCATTTAGACACTCCAACCCACGTTTCCCTTTATCTTCCCAATGATTCAACGACCCGACTTTGGACCCGGTCAAGATATGTTGGGCTTCGCGAGCCTTGGCGAGTGCTAGAGTCCATTTTTCTAGTGATAATCTTCTTGTCGTCTATGCACATCATTAGTGTAAGCCATGACGATTATGGATATTTCATACCTCTGGAGCATTCGGCGTTTCTCTCCGAGTCCCGACCTGGGATGAATTGTGCTCGGAGAACTAGCAGTATTATCAGCACTTAAAACCTGAGGAACTGTCATCAGGGATTACATCACCGCTAAGTCCTCGGATAGTTGACCGTCTTGTTATTGCATCCAACATCCCAATGTAGCCCTCAAGTAAAATGGAGAATAACTGATCTGAGACTACCATAAATAATAAGTCATGGTTCAGATCGGAGTCCTAGATTGAGGGGGTCGTACTTCGTCTCATTCCTGCTAGAAATTTCGAGCGCGTATCTTGCTGGACATGTATGTCTTCACTTCGGGTAAATTTGCGACCATCATAACGGATGAAAGAAAAATCTCGTAGGTCGGACAGGATTGCGTAGACGGGAGGTTGGGGGTTGAACTCTCTGTCACTGTTCATTTTGAATGCCGCTGCTTCTTATTAGCTTTATACTCTTGTGAAGAAAGGTACCTGACGTGACTCACAAGCTAGCTCCAGTAAGACCTGGGCCATGGCATTCATCTCGTCTTTGTATATCAATTTTAATTCGATAACAAGGAGGAGGATCCCGTCCGCCATGTATATCTCGTGCTCCACAAAGCCTCCCGAAGTTTCGGGGGTATCGAGCATAGGATCCTCGGGCCGGTCAACTAGCCGCCCGTTAAAGAGGGCGCATACCGGTACGTGCCACTAAGAAACGCGGTTAGTTCTATAGACAAGGAAGCAAGGAGGATACGCACGGCATCCATGAGCCGTACACGGGCAGCCTCCTTTTTTTGGACGCCTCGCTCCTGATAAACATCAAGCCATTTTCCGGACCAAGCCATAACGTTTCTATGGAATGACGGTGGGAGTGAAGTAACAGGGAAGGAGAACGTGTCAAGTTGATAATAATTCTTCCCTGGGTTCAGTCCGAATTTTGGCGCAACTTCTTTCCAAACGGCATTAGAGAATGAGGGGTTTTCTTCACGTTTCTGGGATTTCAGATAACCCAGGGTTATACCACCTTCTTCCACCATGCCCAAGAGACCTCGTGCTAACAGGTTAGGGCCACCTCTAAGTCGAAGTTTGGACACGAGATTCTTCATGTCCTGGACGAATTCGGAGAGTTCTTCATCACTACCCAGCTTCTTCTTTTGTTTTCGATCCACATTAGACATCTTGGAGGTTTAATTTAGCTGTTGTCTTATCACTTATCATCAACGACAAGAGGAGTGACAATATTCCCACGCCACCTTTCTACGCCACCGCAAGGATATCGTTATCGCGCGCTG
>WTXE01000456.1:0-18304 GCA_022496225.1 Russula aff. rugulosa BPL654 | reverse complement strand
CACGACGCGCTCGTTCCGGCTCCACCTAAATTCTCCAAGTCGAAAGTCACGTGCATAAAATGAACTCGAACACGCCACACACGCCACATTAATATTGATGTCAAACGCCCACTTCTTCTCTCCTCTCTTGTTCCTTGACCGGTTGACCTCCCAGCTAATTTGTGACATCTTTTCAAGTTGGTTCTGTAAGGAGTGTGTCGGGGTTGGGCGTGGAACGGAACGGTCTCCGCGTCAGCGCCCGCCGTCTTGTTGATATTTTGATATTTTCTTTTCTCTGTCTTTTGTCCTCGTTCTTATCGCCTCGCGCTCAACACAACACACCTTTCAAGCTTCATGCCGTGACACAAGACATAACGTTGCCACCACGCGGCAGCCGTACGCTCCCTTTTTCATCCCATGTTAGACTTTCCTTTATGTAGCCACCTCCGAGGTCCCCGACACCAGACATAGCGCTCATGTATGTAAGACAGCCCTCCTACTCGTCGAGGAGGGCATCTATCCATCTATTCATGGAATCTACCCCATTGTTTTGACTTTCTTCCTCTCATCTCTCGTTAGCGTGCCTTTCAGTTCTCGGCAATCGTCCGAGACGCGTCTCGATACCCTTGCAGTGGCGCCCATGCTCCTGCTAGGTCTCGCGTCATCTGCTTTCTTCTGCACATTCGTTCCTCAAGTCCCTCAAGTTGTAAGTCAACGCCAGGCCCACCCAGCCCATGCCCGTTCAGGCCTTTCCTGCAAGTCGCCACCAGGCCACGCGGCCCACGCATCCTCCATCAAAATCATCAAGCTGGCACCACACGTTCGTTCCTCGGACGTCGCCTATGCTACACGGCTTGTCAGTGCCAGTGCGAACTCGAATATTGCTGGTAACATGAGTAGTTGAGGATTTCTTCCTTTCTTTTTGTCTTATCACTGACGATATACCTGTGCGCTCTCGTTTTGTCTTTGTCACTCGGCACTAGCGTTCATGCTGTGGAACTGCTGTCCACGACGCTTCTGCCACCTTGCTCGCTCGACCTTCTTGACGAGCACCACACGTGTATGCCAGAGTCGCACCAACATCAACATTAACAACTCGACATCATCGGCCACCCTGAGAGTGCAAAACCGGAGGAGTCATCGCGTCAACCGCACGTCCGTTATTGAGCTCGCTGTCAGGACCGTCGACAGCGTCAGACCATGGAATGGTGGGTGTGGCCTTCTCCCTTTTTATTTCCATGCTGTATGCCATGTCCCGTTCTCAACAACTGTTTCCCCCGCATGTTTCATCTTATAGGACGCAATTCCCCTTCTGCCCACCCAAGATCATGATCACCCCCTTATAATGGTTGTGACGATCGACGACACAGCCTGCCGCGCTACCCAGACTACGCTCCCAGACATCGGAAGATGGATGACGACGATGACAACCTCCCTCCCATCCACCGCCCTGTTGGCGTTGGCGTAGACATGTATATCCCACTGGAAAGGTCCACGGGTCCAGCGTCGCTGCAGAGCCGGTCACTGCCCCCAGCGTTTGACTGTACTGAGATGACTGACCGCGATCTTCTCCGCGTGTGCTCTCTCGGGTCTATGGTTCTTACTACTGGGCCATCTTATCTACAACATAACGTTGTTGTGTATATCTTACTCGATTTAAAGATTCCTATTATATAATAATGCCTGATTGCGACATTCTAGGCAAGCTAATAGAACTACGGTAATATTGATACCATGCTTAGCATAACTAATAAGCCTAAATGGCTACTAATAACTGCTACTAATGACGATGGTACTTTTGCATGAAATTGATACTACCCTAGCAAAGCTCAGCGTAACTAATAAACCTAAATTTCTGCTAATAACCGCTACTAAGGCTTGTATAGGCCAACTAGTAGGGGGACCAATATAATCGGCCTAACGACGTGCTACTGCTACCCGGCAATAATGAGACCAAACGAATCCTACTGTGTCTAGCCTGAGCTGGTTAGCAAAGGAGGTTTTTCCTGAAGACTTAGAGAGTTCTTATTTCAGAAGGCGACCCAAGGCTAAGCGGGTGTAGAGTTGATGACAGAAAGCTCTGCGTTCATGAGGGGTGAAACGCACCTCGCCACCGTGCTAACAATAGAATAGGAACCCTCACGTTGAAAAGTTCCTAAAAATGCATCCGGTTTTTCGTATACTACGCCAGCGCTTCTTGTAGGCAGGTGCGGGTTAAACCAACCTGCTAGATGTGGTGTTGTAATTGCACCTGTGAATTTGAAGGGTTACTAGTAGTAAGTTCGAAGCACGGAAAGAACCGACCGTGGGACTGGCAGGAGCGCGTACGCGTGCCCTGACGCAACTACTATTCGAGATAAGCCGGTACTATGCCAGTGCCATTTCGTGTATGCCTGCAAAACAAGACCCCATATCCCTTGCCTATCCCAATGTCAGACGTCTTTTACCTGTTTCTTGGAAATCTTGGAAGATCGCGGACCGACCCGGTCAGAGCAAAGCATTAATTGGTATAATCAAGATAATCTGATATTCTCGAGTATCGATTCAAGTCACCGACAGCATACTCTTCATCCTGTCGTTTCGTCCATCTGTCATTCCGTGTGATGGTGACCACCCGCGTGCGTCAGCTAGCCCACTGGCACGTTTGATACAAAGCCCCAGGGAGTACCTGGAGTGTCATCCAACGCACGAACACGACACGAGCCTGAAGAAACAAGAACGCGTAGTGGGTGTTGCCAGTTAAATCTATGAACCAGAGGCCAATGACGAGACCGCTTCTATAAAAGGCAAAGGCGGTATCGATGTACAACTGTATTATCACTCAACACTGGGCAGACTCGAAATAATCCACCAATTAAGGAAAGGCGCGGGCCGGGTTCCTATACGGTGCCACTGACTCGCCACTACGAAGTTTAGCTCGAACAGAGCTATTCGCTGCGGCTGTTTCATCGTGGGCTTGCTGGAACTTTGGCTTTCCCAAAAGCCTCGGAGGAGCAGTATGCAACGCGGTGCGCGCACTTGCGTACGTGATGACGCCGCTGTGGATGAGAGCGCATTGTGAGAGCGCCTGGAGTGACGCTTGCCAGTGTGCTCGATACTGTATCATGACCCGGTCGTGGGTACCGGCCGAGGATCTTGACGTGGTCGCGCGTGCAGCGGATGCAAGGCCGACTGGAGCAGCCAGGGTTTTAGTCGGCGAAAGGCTGCGCGCGCAGCAAAGGTTAAAAGAAGCTCAGGTCACACTGGGAGGTTACGCAGCGCGGTGAGGAGCTGGGAAGCGACTTGAAAGGCAAGCGTGGCGATACGCGAGACGGCGATTGAGTATGGGGGCTTTGCACGATTACGGTGACGGAGTGGCTCGAGTTGTGGCGGAGTTGAAGAAGAGAAGTGGGCGCGGCGCTGGAGAGTCAAAGTGAATCCGGCCACGCCTTCAGATATGCTCACTCTTCCTCTCATCTTTGCAAGTTATCCACTCTAGTGGTAGTGAAGGTTGTTTCATAGTCTAATGCCCAAGGTCAAGTCAAAACGAACTCTATCAGATATAGATCGAATGAACGCGAAGTGAATCCATAAAGTTGCAAATATGGGACAAATAACAGCAAAACCAACGCGTGTTCAATCTTCCATACAACGTTGACATTGACATGCGTCCATTTGATGGGGGCACCAAACTGCTTGGTGTTCCAACAAACATCCTCTCAGCAAGTCCATCCTTTCGCCTGCATTTCCCAACAATCCTCCGATTCCTCCCACATCCGCCCAGCGGGTCATACACAATGACGGTGGTCACCGTCGCTCTAACGGACGTTCAAGAAGTCCTTGAAGAAGTCTTCATCAGAATGCAGGCCCATGTCACTACCACCGTAAGAGTTTACCATATTAGGTAGTAGAAACATGAGGATGAGGCATGGATCATTAATTAATATTGATGGGAAGAGGCGCTGTTAACTTACAAATTTACTCACGCCGATGAGACAATCCACTATCAACCGCTGTCCCTCTCCCCGCACACTGAATCTTAATCGACGAGTTCTCAGCAGTATGTCAAAGGAACTCCATCCGTCGCATTGATCAAGTTACTAACGAGGCCTTGAATAGCATTCAAGTCTCCACACCTTACACCTTCGCCGCCCTCGCCCCTCCATCGTTTCCTAGCCTCCCTGGCACATCGATCTTAAAGATTGCCATTCAGAAGGCTCGTTTACGGTAGACAACTCTGCACGTCGCTGGACTAAGTTAGCAAGGATATACGCAACCGGTGTCGACGTATGTCATTTGCGTACAGTAATATCCCACAACTGCTGACTAGCGCTGGCCGCCGCTCGATGTGATATAGGCTAATAACAATCAACATGCTCCACGACGATGTCTTAATAGAAATATTCGATTATATGTTATTGAAAGTTCCCATCAAATACAGGAGTGGATAACGCTGGCACACGTGTGTCAACGCTGGAGAAGTGTCGTTTTTCAGTCACCACATCGCCTTAATCTGCGACTCCTTTGTGGACCCAATACACCTGCGAGGGGCACCCTGGACATCTGGCCGCCTTTCCCTCTCATTATTCGCTGCGTCAATGCCATCTTCCACGACGAACCAACAAGTCTGGATAACATCATCGCTGCACTCGAGCTCAACGATCGCGTGTGTCAAATCCAACTCATTTTTTTTCAAGTTCACATATGGGATATGTCGCGGATTCGGCAGCAATGCAAAAGCCATTCCCGGATCTGACAGATCTCTGGCTTGGCATACGTAGTGCCGATGGACCGGGGCCAATACTTCCCGATCATTCTTGGGCGGAACCGCACCACGTCTGCGATCACTTGTCCTGGATGACGTTCCATTTCCGGGCTTACCGAAACTACTTTGTCTGTCACTCATCTCGTCAAACTCGACCTTTATGGTATTCCCGTTTCCGGGTACATCCCGCCCGAGGCGATAGCTACCAGCCTCTCTGCGTTGACGAGCCTCGAGTACCTTCGCCTTCATTTTCGATACCCACGACCTCGCCCTGCCCTAGACCGCCGACGTCCGCGTCCGCCGACACGCTCTATCCTCCTCAGTCTCACCAAAATTGAATTCAAAGGAGCCAGCGAATATTTGGAGGAGATCTTGGCCCGGATCGATGCCCCTCGACTCACAAATTTCATATGACCTTCTTCAATCAACTTATATTCGACACACCACAACTCTTTCAGTTCATCAGTCGAAGACCAACGCTGAGGGCATCGAAAAGTGCCATATAGCATTTGGTTCTGAGGCCATTATTGTCAAATTCCCATCACATACATCTGACGACGACGTACTCAGCGTGGAAATATCATGCACGACATCTGAATGGCAGTTTTCATCCGCTGAGCAGATCCTCACCTCGTCCTTGCCTCCAATTTCCACGTTGGAAGACCTCTACATCTCGAAGAATCAAGGAACCCACCACGTTGGCAAGACGATGTCGAAAATACGCTATGGTTGGAACTTTTACATCCGTTCGCCGCCGTGAAGAATCTCTACCTGTGCGATGAAATTGTGCCACGTATGGCGCCCGCCCTGCAAGAACTTGTCGGGGCCAGAACAACAGAGGTGTTGCCCATCCTGGAGAATATCTTCTTGGAGGGTCTTCAGCAGTCGAGACCTCTCCCAGAAGGCATAGAAAAGCTATTTGCCGACGACAGCTCACCAGTCATCCTGTAGGGGTTTCACGCTGGGACATGGATTCGGGACAGTGTTGTTCTATGACTCAAGAGAGTGGCTTCGGTAATATAAAAGCCTTTCCGGTGAGCATCGATGTCCCAGTCTTTAGAGTCGCTGAACTTCCACTTGAACCCTCTCTAAGATGACTCCATCTCAGGTAAGACATTCCATGCCTGTGATTCATAACTGGTACCATCTTACGTTCCATGTCGCAAAGTTCCCCATCCAAGCAAGCGACATCCTCGTTTTTGGCTTCGTCGCCCATATGTTTTCCCCTGAAGATGCTCATAATTTCCTCGCGCACTTGCTCATGACGCAAGACTTCCTGAGGCATTATCGCATGTCATACTCGCAAGGGCATGGTACATCATGAATTCCACCTTTTTTTCCACCACCGCCGCCAGGGATCCCCCCCCAGAACTTGATGCTGCCATTGGACTACAACGTCGCCACAACTCAAGGTACAGTTGTACCGCAACGCGATGGACCCCAGCGGATGAAACCGATGTTCGCCGATACGTCGAAGTGCCACGCTTCAGCTCCCCGTCTATTTCCTCAAGAGGAATGGGGAGGTTGGGTTTTGGCTGCCCGATATACTTCAAGGGCGCGACCACGATCTATACCATGGGGATAGAGAAGCACCACTCGGGGGCAGGGCGACAACTTATTTACGTATCAATGTGAGTTCATTATCTGCCCTGGCTGCAAAGATTCTCAACCAGATTCTTCGACACCTACCCCACAGTGGCCTGGTTGTAGCTACTGGAAGAGACAGATACCAACTCGAGATGGGACGCATACCCGGAACCCAATCACGCGTGCGCGATTCATGAAACATGTCGCCACCTCCGTTGACAAATTCTTCGATGTGAGCTCATCACTTCTTCCGTTATCACCGCCACTGATTCGAAGTTCTTCTCCTTCTCCTTTAGTTATGTATGAGGGAGGGTTATAGGGGCGACGCCAATGGCGAATCGGTATACACGATATTACGCAAAGACACGTGAAGATCATCGGTGCCGTCCATGTGTCTACTGGCAGCTGGATGCCCATCGTTCAACTCACGGAGCATGTGTTCCAAGGCCATACCAATTGGCACACCCACGGCGGTTCGCGAAATGCCACCTGAGGTAGACATGCTTCGTATCATTGGGGGGCTGGCGTTGGCGTTGTTCCGGATACCCATAGATCATAGACGGACGGCGGAGTACAATAGTAATTTAACATGGACGCAGGTAAATCCTGCGGGGGCTCGCTAATCAGGTGGGCACGTGGAAGCATGGCTTCATTTAATTTATTTTAGGAGGGACGTGCTGTCGATGAAAGGCATAATATGGACGCGGGAAGTGTTTTATTTAAGAGTTTCAAAGTAGGGATAAGTATGGATGGACAAATGTGAGAGGTGAGCGTTAAACATAGTGAACAATGAGGTAACGCTTGTTAGAATGTCACGCCTGTGTTGGGACATCGGCATCCTCAATTTCGTCGTCGTCCGTTAAAACGTCTTGTGGAGAGACCGAGTGTCGCTGGAAGAGATGTTAGCAATGGAAAGTAATAATTTAGTAGTGCCGTACCAGTTCAAGTTCGTAATTTTCACGTTGGACAGAGAGGGCTATGATGTCAGCAATGTGGAAAAATATCTCGTGAGGGTTTTGTACAGGGACAATGCGGAATGCGTTGATGTAGAACTGTTGGAAAGCATGCAGTAGTTGGGGAGAGGAGATGGAAAACCCTGAGACATTGCAAGCAAGAGGACAGACGGGCCATAACAGAAAGCGTTAGTAGTGTCTCACATATCGGACTGTCAGCGAACGAGGATATTTTCACTGGGAAAGCGATTACAATGCATAATTTTTGGATACATATATTAATGCACAAGACATCGACACGCGAAGTTAACAAGCAAGAGACGAGGTCACAGAGAGAGAGGCAGACAGAGGCTCAGTGCAAGAAAGGATCAATCAGGTGAAGAGAACCTGAAAGCGTTAGCGGGGTGCGACCGATCGGACGCAGCAGGGGCATCGAGATGCATGTTCGAGATCTATGTGTCAGCAGCAAACACGGTCCAACACACCGTGTCGAGCGATATTGTGACAGGGAACGACGTTAGAATTCCAATTTTTGCGAGATAGGTATATGTATTCTTGCACAAGCAAGGCACGTGTGAAGTTAAGCACGGTTACAGCTACTCGTCCACGAGTTTTGGGCGATTTACGGTGTTTTTGAGGGGCCGTTTTTTTTCAGTCACGTTACAGCCCCCGCGTATTTGTACTTATTTGTTGGGGAGGTCAGCCCTGTGGCAGTCACGTGTGGCCGATTAATTGCTTCCGCTCGCAATTAGGTTAGCGGACAGTGAAAACGCGCGAGAGTCAAAAGCGCAGCACGGACACAGTGGCACAACTGTGCACACACGAAGAGGATGAAAACTCTGGAGACTCTAAACATTTGGGAGCACTACTGAGGGACTTATATACATGAAGATAGATCCTTTGTACTACTAGGCAAGGAAAGATAAGAGGATGAAAGAGAAGTGAAACAGGGGCTAACTAAGCGAGAAGCCTGGGAGGGAGACAATCCCCACCGTTTTACGGGGCATACGCGGTCACCGGTCACCGGTCACTAGGTCACTGGTCACCCACCGGTGCCATTTCGGCCTGCAAAACAAGACCCCTATCCCAATGTCAGACGCTTTTAACGTCTTTTACCTGTATCTGGAAGATCGCGGGCCGACCCGGTCCGAGAAAAGCATACTGTGTCCGCCGCAGGCTAGCTAAGGCAAGACACTCTCACGGGGACCGTTCTAGACCGGCACCGGCACCCGAAAAGGGTTAGCCATTGCACGCTCACATTTGGGACGCCTGGTCGGCATAAAAGGCTGGGCTGGAACTGGAAGACACCCTCCCGATTGTGCTTTCCCACCTAGCACACCATCCCATCCGGGGTCACACCGTTCAGGCTGAATCCCCCTAGTGGCGAATGGTAACCGGACTCGGAAGGACGCGCGATTGTGGCAGCGGTAGCCACCTGATGAGAGCTTTCGCAGGCTCGAAATCGCTGCACAGATCGCAACTCTTTACTGCCTCAACACATACTGGTGTACAGACCCTTATCCTAGGAGACGGGTGACTGACAGGTGTGTCATGCAGCCAGACAGCCCGAGCGGCCCCACACCTCACACAGCCTTGGCCCCAAGCTACGCCGCTACGCTTGGGCCGACCAGACAACTGATATTCTCGAGTATCGGTTCAAGTTACCAACAGCATCCTCTTATCCTCTTCCAATCTGTCATTTCACGTGATTGTGACCACGCGCGTGCGTCAGCTGCCCACGTTTGATGCAAAGCCCCAGGGAGCACCTGGAGTGCCATCCAACGCAAGAACACGATACGAGTCTGAAGAAACAGGAACGCGTAGTGGGCGTTCCAGTTAAATCTATGAACCACAGGCCAACGACGAGACCGCTTTCTACAAAAGGCAGAGGATGTATCAAAGAACAGACTATATCATCATCGACCGGAAATAATCTACGCAATTTAAAGGAAAGGCTACGCGGCCGGATTCCTAGTACGGTGCCACTGACTCGCCTCTACGAAGTTTAAAGAGCTTACGAGTGACCACCTGATGTATATATCGCGTCACCGAAGGCTGGTGTTTCATCGTGGGCTTGCGGGAACTCTTGGATTTCCCAAACGCCTCGGAGAAGCAGGTATGCAACGTGGTGCGCGCACTTGCCGTACGCAACGACGCCGCTGTCAATGAGAGCGCATCGTGAAAGCGCCTGTGAGGGACCAGTGTGCTCGATACTGTATCATGATCCCGGTTCCAGGTACCGGCCGAGGATCTTGACGTGGTCGCGCGTGCAGCACGATACAAGGCCGCACTGGAGGAGCGCAGGGTCGTAGTCGGGCGAAAGGCTGCGCCCGCAGCAAAGGTTAGAAGAAGCTCAGGGTCACACTGGGAGGTTACGCAGCGCGGGCTGAGGAGCCGGGGAAGCGACTTGACACGGCAAGCGTGGCGATACGCGAGACGGCGGTTGAGTATGGGGGCTTTGCACGATTACGGGTGACAGAGTCGGCTATGAGACTGGCACGCGTCGAAACACTGAAGGAGCAGGGACTCGGAAACAGCGAGCTCTGCGGAGTTTGTGTGCGGAGTTGAAGAAAGAGAAGTGGGCCGCGGCGCTGGAGGAGTTCCAAAGAGTGAATCCGAGTCCGCTGCCTTCAGTATGTCCTCTCATTCCTTTGTTACTGTAAGTTATCCAACACTCTTGTGATAGTGAAGGATGTTGCCAATGGTGCCAATTGGCCAAAGGTCCAAAGTCAAAAACGAACTCTAATCTAGATATGGATCGAATTGAACGCGAATGTGAATTCATCACCATAAATGGTAATGTATGGGACAAATAACAGCAAAACACGAACGCGTGTTCAATCTTCCATACAACGTTGTTGACATGCATCGATTTGATGGGGCACCAAACTACCTTGTGTCCCGACAACATCCTCTCAGCAACAACGTGCTAAACAGATGTCCTTCCCTTCGCCCGCGTTTCCCAATAATCCTCCCACATCCGCCCAGGGGGTCATACAGAATGACGGTGGTGCGTCGGGGAATGCTGGATATTGCTTCGTTGCGCTGATTTCGAGTCATTGATCACAGAGGTGAAAGATTCACAGAACGACATATGGAATATGTATCTGGATCAAGTCAAAGAGGATGATCAGCGGATCACAGACGCCTGGAAAGAGGATGCAGATGGTCTTCTTGTGTTTGTGAGTCTCAATCTGCTGGTCTCCCAGTTCATCTCGATGACAAGCTTAAAGACAGGTCTTTTCTCCGCAACTGTTGGCGCATTCGTCATTGAATTCTACAAACAATTATCCCCCGATTCCGGCAGTCAAACGGTGGCCCTTCTTCAGCAGATTTCAGGCAACTTGCCAATTCCCCAAATAACACCAATTCCAACACAGCGAATCAATCATCATCTCCCCCAACAGCGATGGTTTGGGTCAACGCAATGTGGATGATAAGCCTTGTGCTTAGCCTCACATCGGCATTGATTGCGACATTGCTTCAACAGTGGGCACGCAGATACGTCGAAACGCCCAAAGTCCCGAGCCAGCCGAATCATCGCGCGCGCGTCCGCTGGTTTTTATTCCTTGGCACAGACATCTACAAAATGCGCCTTCTGGTCGAGATAGCTCCGACACTCGTTCATCTCTCCGTGTTCCTGTTTTTCGCAGGCCTTGTGATAACCTTTCATACGATCAACACGAAGGTGGCCATCGCCGTCGATGTTTCTGTCGGACTTTTCGGGTGGCGTACATCATGCTGAGCATCCTTCCTTGCCGTGACGTCAGGTGCCCGTATCGCACGCCGATGTCCTACATCCTGTGGTATCCATGCCACATTTCCTTCTCCTTCGCGCGCGTTGCCTTCATTTGCTCCTGAAGCAATTCATGGACACTTTGTTCCACCCAATCTGGGCGCCATTATAGAAAACCCCGGCATCGCAAACTCGTGGAATGGTTAGATTCATGTGAAAATACTACCAGTAAACATTGGCGATATGTAGTGGATGGCTTCAGGAACAGCGTCATCAATGGTGCCATAAATACGCAAGAAGGGGACCACAAAATCTTCACTTCACTATTCAGCAAGCTCTCGCTGAGCGACAAAAGCGAGCTTCGAAAGTTAGCGGCCAGCGTACCAAGAAATAATATCCTCGATCTTATCCGACCCGTCGAGTCCGGAAAAATTGGCCTTCGAGATCCTCTTCTCGTTCTTTTACGCAGCTGTGAAGCAGGTGCTCCCACGACTGGACCCGACGAGGATGCGCGCAAGCGCTCTCTCTTGTTATGTTTGGACGCTATTCACGACATTTCCAAGACGCCCGAGATCCCCGAGTTAAATTTCGTGCGAGCCAACTTCGCAAATATCGGTCATATGCGAACATCGTGGGAAGATAGCGACACTGCCATCCGCATTACATCTCGCTCCATTTGCGCATTGATTGCGAGACAAGTTGGACGACGAGACCTCGAAGAGGCAGAGCTACGTTGGCTACAAGATGTCACTGGGAAAACATCGCACGAGATACACAACGCCGACGTTGAGACGCGGGACTGGATGAACTTCAAATCTTTTGTTTACGGAGTTCTCTCAAATCAGGTGGAAGACCTTTCGACTGAGAATGCTACATCTTTCAAAGAGACACTTGCGATTCTCCTGGACGTAAGAACCGATCCCCACTTTGACTCGCCGCCCTCCCAGTATCAGCTTTCTGAAGAAGTTAGACGGATACAACGGGATGACCCCCAAGGTAGTCACGATGTGGTTAATAGATTACTGTCAATCTTTCCATTTATCCCTCCCCCTTCCCCGTCCCAATTATCCAGCCTGTGTCCCTCCCTCCCCTACCCACTACACGCACGCTCTATAGTCCCAATGTCATTACCAACGCTTTCCAATTATCTAGTAGCTGTTGTGCGGCATTGGGCTAGATCCCTACTCCGGAGCGGTGTGAGGGATTTGCACACCCAAGACTACGTTAGTGGAGGGTTCTTATTTCAGAAGGCGACCGCAAGGCTAAGCGGGCGTAGAGCTGGTGACAGGAAGCTCTGCGTTCATGAGAGGTGAACCGCGCTTCGCCACTGTGCTAACAATAGAATGGGAACCCTGACGTTGAAGGGTTCCTAAAATGCATCCGGGATTTCGTATACTACGCCAGCTCATCTTGTAGGCAGGTGCGGGTTAAACCAACCTGCTAGATGTAATGTTGTAATTGCACCTGTAAATTTGAAGGGTTACTAGTAGTACTTCGAAGCACGGAAAGAACCGACCGTGAGACTGGTAGGAGCGCGTGCGCGTGCCCTAACGCAACTATTCGAGATAAGCCGGTATGCCAGTGCCATTTCGTGTATGCCTGCGAAACAAGACCCCAATCCCTTGCCTATCCCAAAGACAGACGTCTTTTACCTGTTTCTTGGAAATCTTGGAAGATCGCGGACCGACCCGGTCAGAGCAAAGCATTAATTGGTATAATCAAGACAATATATTCTCGGTATCGATTCAAGTCACCGACAGCATCCTCTTCCTCCTTTCGTCCTTCTGTCATTCCACGCGATGGTGACCACGCGCGTGCGTCAGCCTGCCCACGTTTGATGCGAAGCCCCAGGGGTACCTGGAGTGCCGTCCAACACACGAACACAATACGAGCCTGAAGAAACAGGAACGCATAGTGGGTGTTGCTATGAACCATAGGCCAACGACGAGACCGCTGTCTACAAGGCAAATGAGGTATTGAAGAACAAACTGTACTATCATTCCTCGAACACTAGGCAGACTCGGAAATGATCCATGCAATTTAAAGGAAAGGCTGTGCGGCCGAGTTCCTAGTACGGTGCCACTGACCCGCCATTACGAAGTTTAAAGAGCTTACGAGTGACCATTTCGCGTCAGCGAAGGCTGCTGTTTCATCGTGGGCTTGCGGGAACTCTTGGTTTCTCAAACACCTCGGAGGAGCAGGTATGCAACGCGGTGCGCGCACTTGCCGTACGTGATGACGCCGCTGTGGACGAGAGCGCATCATGAGAGCGCCTGCGAGGGACGCTTGCCAGTGTGCTCGATACTGTATCATGATCGCGGTCCTGGGTACCGGCCGAGGATCTTGACGTGGTCGCGCGTGCAGCAGGATACAAGGCCGCACTGGAGAAGCGCAGGGCTTTAGTCAGGCGAAAGGCTGCGCGCGCAGCAAAGGTTAAGAAGAAGCTCAGGGTCACACTGAGAGGTTACGCAGCGCGGGCTGAGGAGCTGGGGAAGCGACTTGACACGGCAAGCGTGGCGATACGTGAGACGGCGGTTGAGTATGGGGCTTTGCACGATTACGGGCGATGGAGTCGGCTATGAGACTGGCACGCGTCGAAACACTGAAGGAGGATGGAAACAGCTGGAAGCCCGAGAGGGCTCGCGGAGTTTGTGTGCGGAGTTAGAGAAAGAGGGTCGTGGCCGTGGCGCAGCTGGAGGAGAATCCGAGTCCACTGCCTTCAGTATGTCCTCTCATTCCTTTGTTAAGTTATCCAACACTCTTAGTAGATGAAGATGTTGCCAATAGTGCCATTGGCCAAAGGTCCAAAGTCAAAAACGAACTCTAATCTAGATTTAGATCGAATTGAACGCGAACGTGAATTCATCACTAAAAATGGTAATGCAAATATGGGACAATAACAGCAAAAAACGAACGCGTGTTCAATCTTCCTCCATACAACGTTGACATGCATCGATTTGATGGGGCACCAAACTGCCTGTGTCCCGACAACATCCTCTCAGCAACAACGTGCTAAACAGATGTCCATCCTTTGCCCGCTTTTCCCAACCATCCTCCCACATCCGACCCGGGGGTCATACAGAATGACGGTGGTGCGTCGGGAATGCTGGATATTGCTTCGTTGCGTGACTCGAGTCATTGATCACAGAGGTGAAAGATTCGAGAACGACATATGGAATATGTACTGGATGGAGTCAAGAGGATGATCAGCGAACTACCAACCTGGAAAGATGATGCAAATGGTATTCTTGTGTTCGTGAGTCTTAATCTGCTGGTCTCCCTGTCTACCCACTAACAAGCTTAAAGTCAGGTCTTTTTACCGCAACTGTTGGCGCTTTTGTCATTGAATTCTACAAACAGTTGTCCCCCGATTCCGGCAGTCAAACAGCAGCCCTTATTGGGCAAATTTCGCAACAGCTTGCTAATTCTCCAAATGGAAACCATTCCAACTCGGTGATTCAACCACCTCCTCCTCCCAGTGCATCCATGGTCTGGGTCAATGCAATGTGGCTGATAAGCCTAGTGCTTGGCCTCGCATCGGCATTGACTGCGACACTACTTCAACAGTTGGCACGCAGATGCGTCGAAATGCCCAAAGTCCCGATCCGGCCAAATCATCGCGCACACGTCCGCTTGTTCTTGTTCGTCGGCGCGAAGTTCTACAAAGTGCACCGTCTGGCCGAGATAGCTCTGGCACTCCTTCATCTCTCAGTGTACCTGTTTTTCGCTGGCCTTGTGATAATCTTTCATATGATTAACACGAAGGTAGCCATCGCCATGATATTCCTGTCGGACTTTACGGGCTGGCATACATTATGCGGAGCATCCTTCCTTGTCTTGACTTCAGGTGCCCTATATCACGCCGATGTCCTCCATCTTGTGGTATCCATTCCACATTTTCTCCTCCTTCACATGGGTTGCCTTTATGGGCTTGCGGAGCTATTTCATGAATGCCTTGTTCACCCAATCTGGACGGCATTATATCAAGCCCCTGGCAACGTAAACTCGTGGATTGGTTAGATTCATGTAAAAAGTCATCAGGAAACATTGGCGATGTGTCATGGATGGCTTCGGGAAGAGCGTCATCAAAGCCGCCATAAATAGACAAGAAGTAGAACACGAAATGATCGCTTCACTGCTCACCGTGCTTGCACTGAACCACAAAAGCAAGCTTCGAGAGTTCGCGGCCAGCATGCCAAGACATAGATTTCCGATGCTATCGGATACGTCATCAAGTTTGAAAAAATTGGCATTCTAGATCCCCTTCTCGTTCTTTTTCGCAGGTGTGTGGCAGGTGCTCCCACAACTGGACCCGCGAGGATGAGCGCAAGCGCGCTCTCTTGGCATGTTTGGACGCTATTCGCGAAATTTCCAAGACGACCGACATCCCCGAGTTAATTAATTTCGTGCGAGCCAACTTCGCAAATATCGGTCACATGCGAACATTGTGAGACAATAGCGATACTGCCATCCGCGTTACGTCTCGCTCCATTTGCGCATTGATTGCGAGACAAGTAGGCAGGCGAGACTGGCTCGAAGAGGATGAGCTACATTGGCTACAAGAAGTCGCTGGGAAACCAGCGCACGAGATATTCAACGCCGATATTGGGACGCGGGACCGGATGAACTTCAAATCTTTTGTTTACGGAGTCCTCTCAATCAGGTGGGAGACCTTTGGATGGAGGGTGCATCTTTCAGAGAGACGCTCGCGATTCTCCTGGACGTAGGAACCGGTCCCTACTTCGACTCGCCTTCCTCCCAGAATATGCTTTCTGAAGAAGTTAGACGAATGCACCAGGATGACCCCCAAGGCAGTCTTTATGTAGTTCGCGAATTACTGTCGATATTTCCATTTATCCCTCCCCCTTTCCCCCAAGTTATCCCGTCTGTGTCCCTCCCTCCCCTCCCCACTGACACGCACACTCTATAGTCCCTCTGTCATTGCCAACTCTTTTCCAATCATATAGCAACTTTTGTGCATTGGGCTAGACCCCTACTGCGGACTCTGGAGGGTGTCACAAATTTTGGAAGCTCTTTCTGCGCCAACATCTTTTGGCCTCAGCACCTTTCACTCATATCGGGTCATCATTTTAGTTATGGGAGTATATCGCGGGACGGAGGGATTGCACACCCAGGTTAGTAGCACGGAAAAAACTGAACGTGAGCTGGTAGGACACAGCGCCAGCGCCCTAAACAACTTATACCATTGAGATAAGCCAGTTATAAGCTCAACTTCGGAACAGTATGTCAGTGCGATTTGGTGTATACCTGCGAAACAAGATCACCTTGTCGTCCGAGGCTTCACCTTGTGTGTACATAGTACCATGGACAGTGATTGCACAGAACAACGCTGATTGCAGAGAAGTAGAACGTAGAAGTAGAGGTAGAAGAAATCAAGCAAGCATGAAGCAAGGGGTATCACATAGAAAAAAGAGGGGAGACGACAGATCGTAGCAACGATGGAGGCACGGGAGATGCGGGCCGGATGGCACGGTCACCGGCATTACCCGATTCACCCATCGATCGTTGACACACACAACTAACATGCCTTTCCCTCACTATTATCCCCCAGGGCTGACACGGCGGACCATACATTGGTTTCCTTTGCTGCGCCTGTGCCTGCGCGGTCTCGGCAGCGGCCTGAGTGGCAAATTCGATCTGATTGTAAGTTGGGGCATGGTGGATATTTGTCACTGCTGATTCAGCTGCAGTCCAGGAAGATTTAGATGACGACTCGGAGATGTGGAAAATGTTTTGGATGAAGTCAAGGAGGAGGATAATCGCATTACCGATGCCTGGAAAGAGGATGCAAATAGTATTGTTACGTTCGTAAGTCTTTAATCTACAACTGGTCCCTATGTTCGTCTCAATGACAAAGCTCCAAGACGGGTCTATTCTCCGCAATTGTTGGCGCATTCATCATTGAATTCTACAAGAATCTATCCTCCGCTTCTGGCGATCAGACAGTAGCTCTTCTTCAGCAGATTTCACGCCAACTTCCCAATTCCCCAAATAGTACCAATTCCAACGGCGAATCAATCATCATCTCCCACAACAGCCATGGTTTGGGTCAACATACTGTGGTTGATAAGCCTCGTACTGAGCCTCACATGCGCCTTGATTGTGACACTACTTCAACAGTGGGCACGTAGATACATCGAAACACCCAAGTCTTCGAACGTGCAGAGGAACCGTGCTCGCGTCCGCTCGCTATTGCTCGTCGGAACCAAGTTGTACAATAACCTTCATACGATCCACAAAAGGTGGCGATCCCTGTCGATGTCGCTGTCGGAGTTTCTGGACTGGCATACCTCACGCTGAGCATCCTTCCTTGTCTTGACATGAGGTGCCCGTATCGCACCCCGATATCCCAACTCCCTTGCATTGATGTCAAGTGCCCATTTGCACCCCTATATCCAAGATATTGATTGTGCTATCCGTGGCAAGCTTTCCTCTTCTTCGGAGCATTTTGCCTTCAATAGATTACTTCATGGACGGCTGGCTCAACCTAGTTTTGACGATGCAATGTCTTGCGGAAACCGATGCTCTTCGGTTGGTTCCAGACACTTGAAGACTTTACCAAGAAGCAAGGGCGGTATCTCAAGGATGGCTTAGAGAGGAGCATCGTCAATCATCACAGTATTGCGCAGGAAGATGGGGACCGAAAGGTGGTCATTTCGCTTTTCAGCCTGCTCGCGCTGGGCGATAAAAACAATTTCTGAAGTTCGCAGCCAGTATCATACCAAGAGATAGAGTCCTCGATCTCATTCCGCCTATCTCATCCGGAAAATATATCATCCGAGAACCCCTCGTCATTCTCCTACGAAGCCCTGCAGCAGGCACAGGGGCAACTGGGCCAAACGAGGATGTACAGTATGCAAGCGCTCCCTCCTGGTATGTTTGGACGCTATCCATCATATCGCCAAGGCTCCCATCATCCCCGATTTCCGGGTCCATTTGCGCATTAATTGCTAAACAAGTGCTCAGGACAGGTCAGCTAAGGAGGCAGAGCTACGTTGGCTACAAGAGGTCACTGGAGAAACATCAAACACGATATTTAACGCTAGTATTGCCACACAGGACCGAAAAAACTTCAAATCCTTTGTTTACGCAGTCCTCTCAAGTTCTAATCAAGCTGGAGACCTTCCGACCGACCCTTTCAAGGAAAGGCTCGCAATTCTCCTCGATGTACGAACCGGTCAAGGAACCGATGTCCACTTCGACATGGTCACCTCTAAGAATCGGCTTTCTGAAGAAGTTGGATGGTTACAACACGACGACCCTCAATGCAGTTATGACGTAGTT
>WTXE01000455.1:0-18315 GCA_022496225.1 Russula aff. rugulosa BPL654 | reverse complement strand
TGTAGACGCCGACTGCGAATCGTATGCCATTTCTGGCAGGAAGACGGGTGAAAGTCTCGTCACCGCAGATGGTCGAGCGGAGAACGATGTGAGCTGACATAAGTGGATAGGGGTTCAGCACGGCCCCAACTGCTGTCACATTTGGGGGCGGGAATTGGGACCTGTAGCAGTGGTAGATACCCTCTTCTTATTGTTGCACTTCGGCGAGCCTTTGCAGCCTCATCTATTGCGGCGTCGGGATCGATACCAGGATGGCGTTTAACGAGGTGCTTCCTAAACAGGTAGGGACGGCCCCATGTGAATTCACGACAGTAAATACACAATCTGGCCTTGTGCGTCTCGCATTGGTGTCGGGTGAGTCCCTGCGGCTGTGCATAATCAAGCTTGCAAATGCTGCACGAGTGCCGGCCTCCAGGCTTCTCACTTGGTCGCAGACTCGGAGATGGCCGCGATAACGATGCGGCGGGGTCCGTTTTCGTCTTCTGGAATCGGCGTGGCCGCTTCGGTACTCCTCGTTCTTTACCCTGCACAACAGTTTTCCCGCAAGAGATGACAGTCAGGGTTGATGGTACCGAAAGGTTAGATGAGGTCGGGTGAGTATGTGTGGATTGATGGGTGTGACCTAAAGAAACACCCATTGACACGCCTTCTTGGGGCCAATCACGAATTAAGTTCAAAGAGGCGGGGTTGATTCCATCGCCTGGAATGGGCGAGATAACAGGCCGAGAACTTTTGTATCCTTGCTGACTCGACTGTAACTCACTACGTCAGACAATCTCAGGTCAATTGAATAGTCCTCATACGTCTATGAACTTGACGAACGTTGTCCGGCACAACGAGCCCGACGGATGGATTGGTATGACAGGAAATTTGAAGCCTTCCTGATGGACGCCAGCGAAGGGACTTCCGGGGTGCGGCTCATGGGCGATCTGAAGGACAGTAGGCTGCATATATGGATGGGGACCAAGGGTATATGCCTAACAGTGAATATGTATGTTTAGTTTGTGTTTATGCGGGGAAGGCCAAGAATATCTCCGTACTTTGTCAAAAACAGATGGTGCGCCTTGAGGAACTTGGCGAAATAGCCCAGGGTCTAATGGTACATCCGAGGTGGTATTGGCTAAGTAAATAGGTACGTCCGTTGTCGAAGCAAGGGGTGACTCGAAACTGTAAGTTCTCCCGTCCATGGTAAAGGGGGTGAGTAAACAGAAGAGGGTTATGCCTTATGTGAGGTCAGCGGTGTATCAGGCGCAGATGCGGGGGTAATAAGCTTCTTACCAGACTTATGTACTGTGGATGTCCCATGGGTTTAAGAACAATACGGAGTAGTTTGCTTTTGGAAGAGATGGCACAGGACCTATTTGACGTCACAGGGGCGGATGCCATCCCGTAACAAGCTCCACTCCTAATATCACTACGCAATTTAGGCGAACGGCGGCAACACATAATTTTTTTTGAAAGGACGTAGATATCCACACGGTTGATAGTAGTGACTTACCATATAAGTTTTCCGAAACTACTAGTAGCACAGATGGTAGTGACTCGCACAAAATCTTGTGGCCCGAGCGATGTTGGGAGGAAATGTTACTAGGTATCATTAGGCCAGCCGGCTTCTTCTACTAGTGCTCTAGTCGTGACGTCTGTGGGGGTGTGCAATGCACATGTGGTTGGTACACGTGCCAGCCTGAGACATGTGCCACCTTGCAGTCCATTTCCCAAAGTTCGGAGGTAGGTGTCATTTGTTTGGGGAGGTCTGCGTCTTTTGCCAACGTTTGCCAGTTCCTGAGCTTGGAAACAAAGATAGTTCCAAATGACGTGGTTGGTACAGAATGTACCTGAGCGGCGTTCTGTTTCGCCACCTGCGGCTTCCGCCGGGTGTAATACACGTGCCCACCTGAACCTGGGCATTTCCATGCCAGAGTCGCCCTTGTGCGCCACAGGGGCACCATCCATTTGCCCATGAAGTTGGTTGCCGCATTTCAACTGGGCAGCCCAAGAGATCGGAAAATAGTGGGTTAGTTACCGCCCCCGCACGGCGTGAACCTTCAAATCACGTCATTAACGGAATTCAAGTTTAGGCTGTCGTGTCACGTACCATAGTATTCAAATTAGTAAACCTGGACTTAACTCCGCACTGTGGGGGACGAATGACTGTGATGCACAGGGCCCGAATATGGCAGATTAATGCCGAAGACGCGTGTACTGTGGAGCGAGCATCCTTACTAGGTCGGTGCCAGAGTTCCAGACTGGACCGCTGTTTCAGGGTCTCGACGAGCTGCGCTGCCTGCGCAAGGTCTGCTGACGCCGCATTATTCGGTCGCGCGCTGTAAGCGCGTGCGCCCATGCATCACAATAACTGTAAACGTATTGGAGTAGATGGTGACGTGAGGACGGGCCCAGACTAAGACTGAAAACGCGTGATAGCAAGGACTCGGACCCAAGTGCGGCCACGCCACTAACGCCGCCCACAGTGCCTACGACAGGACCACGTGAGTTGTGTAAACTCAAACTTACACGCATACAGTATATGCAACACGCCCGCAGCGCACGCACGCCTCAACCGCGTGTACTAGTAATTACGTTGTTAGCGGCCATACCGAACGAGAACACCGGGAATGCCAGGTGGTGTCCGCGGGCAGCCAGCCGCTTTATTTATTTATTTTCTTATGAATAGCGTCATTGTGCACCGCTATTCAATTTCACTAGCACTTCCATTGCTTCCCACTTCTGGGAAACAAAAACTGCCAACTAAATTTAGGAATTACTATGTCATCATCAGCGCTCCCTTCGAGATTGGCCCTACACACCTACGGAACTGAGGGTCTGGCCTCGCAGCATGTTTCAGCTGGGTCTGGCCATCTCGTCATGCTACCGTAGCAAGTAAGTGGCCCTACAGCACCGCAGTCCAGACCAGTCACAATGATGACTCGAGGTCTACTAATTGTATCTTGTCACTGGAACCAACAACTTAAACACCCACAAGCCGTCATTTTCGACTTCTTTGCACAGTACATCATATACCTTCCGCCACAAGATATGGTAAACAAAGCTATACAACCCCCGGCCCCCTACACATCGACGCCGGCCGTCCGCACCTCTATCTTCGGCGCTATTACTACTGTACTGTATGCACAATCCAGCGAGGTGTAGCTTTACCATCCACTCCTGGACAGAATCGCCCATCGTGCGTCTTACTTCGTTACTTGTTTCCAAGGGTCATCACTACGTTACCCAATGAAAAGCGGGTGGTCCTAAGAGGAGACACTATATCTGAAAGCTGAGAGTCTATCATCGGTGCATGAAACCGTAACACACGAGACAAAAAGAGGGGGGAGGGGGAGGATGTCTTAAAATAAGAAGAACGGGGATTCACGCAACTTGAACTTGCCGTCTCCCTTAAGATAAGCTCACACAGCCCCTGCGTACGGCTCGACAGGCAATATTGAGTTAAGAGTGATTTTCAGAGTGTCTCGTCCGCGGGGGAAAACATCTGTCCGTTCAATCCTGGAAAGGTATGATGGCACGCACAGTCATGGGGAGGGTCCGCAGATGTGTTAGTACGATTTGTGGGGAACGGCCCAAGTAGCTTGGCGTAGAATGCCGAGAAGATGTCAAGCAAAAAGAGGTACGTCGGGGTGTAGTTACATCGGTGTGCGTTAATTCTGGTCGTGGGCCGGCGGTCAGTGCCATGCGAGCTTCCAAAGCCTGAGGTAGCTGCTCACTATTCAGTTACAGGAGGCTAATGTAAATAAATAAGCGTATAAGCAAGGAGAGGAGGGAAATGTGGCCAAAACAAAACAAAAGGTCACTGGGAGTCGGGTACGAGATAACTAGGAGCGATGATCGAAGCGATATGATGGGCTTCACGGAGCAATGCGTTCTATGCAAGTGCGCGATGGGGTGTATCAATTGAACGCACAATGCACCCCCATGCGCCCCCATCCCGATGGGTAAATGAACGAATGAGGGCGTACCTTTTCTCTATTGCCTGGACAAGCGATCGAACTCCTCCACCAAAAGTCGTGATGGCATGGACCCGACTCGGAGGGGTTCGTCTGACACACTCGCACCCTGAAGGAAAAGGGATTGGAAGGGGGGGGGAGAGAGAGAGAGTATGAAGGGCAGTCCGAGGTAGGTGAAGTACGGGGCACTACATCTACCCGCACCGATCGCACGTTCCGCATACAGACCTGCGTTAACGGTCCCATGGCAGCGGTGAGTGCAGCGGTGGTGTCGACGCGCGAATACTGGGCCTCGACTTGACAGTGGAGTGGGATGGCGCTCAAGGAGGACGAGGGCGTCGAGGGGCGGGGACGGTGCTGGGAGGGAGGATGATGCATACTGCTTACGCTAAGCAGCATCTGTAGTTACAGCTGCTGTCGCAATCCTACAGCTACGTCTACAGTAAGTGTTTCTACAAATACCGGGGATACTGATACTGTTACTATCGTTGCTGCCAGTGGCTGGCACATCACGGCAACCTCCCTGGGTAAAAAATGTGGTACATAATCCAAGGGAACATGGGGCGAAAAATGCAGTATCATGAGACGATCTTCAGGCCTAAGCCTCTGGCGGGTTTCCAAGGTCGACACTTTGGGCAACTTGAGCAAGGCATCCGCCAGCCACCTCAGCTCTAAATTGCCCTCGATCGGTTTTTTTCCTTTATGACAATGGTTCGTTTTCTGAGTGCTTTGCGTAACCAACAGTGTACACAATGCACCCGAAGATAAGGACATCCAAAGATAAGAGCACCCGATGACAAGCCTGAGAGTCGAGCATTGAAATTATCGATGAGAACCAACCAATGGACACGTGTCTAGCGGAACCAGCCGTTTATGTTTCACACTCCGGAATCCGAATAAGGAAGAGTGCCACGTGTCAGTCATTCACCACTCTTCAAGCTTCAAGCTCAAGCTTCAATATAATGTGGAGTTTGATGCGATGCGGATGCGTGGAGGTGATTTCCTTGTTGGCCGCTGCGCGCCTCCCTCGTAGATGTTCAGGCGTATTTCATTGATCCCTATCAATTATTACGGTCTATTCTCACCCGAGACATCGACGAAGGAACCGAGATACCGTAACTATGCCCGGACTTCTCTCATCGTGGACACCAAGGATGAGGTTTCGGGGCAAGTTTCCCGGAGTCCATTACTTGTGCATACCCACATAAGTCTGTAAGGTTCCCGTACCTATCATACCGTGACTACAGTAGTAAGATGGTACGATGAACGACGTTAAGTCAACCATGGTGTTTGTATGAGTGTACGTATCGAACCATCGCCGCCATACTCTTGTAGATGGAATCCTTATTGATGAGCGCCAACGTGACTCGGATGTGATTACCATGCAGACCGACTCAGACCGCCTCAAGTTACATCCGCATCGCACGCCTTTCTGCCTTGTCACCAAAATATTATCGCGCCATTTAAAGGGGTTCCATGCTTGCTCCAACGCATTTCAGGTGCGATGCGATGTTGACGCTCACGAGAGTTAGCGCTGTTTTCAACCCACAAAGCATAAACCCTATCCTTGCGTGACATAGGAATCCATCTGTGCAGCAGGACATTCAGGACCTGCCGAGTAGACCACATGGCAGTCCCTACTACTAATAGGCTAATAGGGATAACGACATGTCCGCCGATTCTTCATTACTGACAAGCTTCATTTCTCGGGTCCGGAGCCTCCATACAGTGCACTCGTGTCTTCTTAACTTACGGTCATCAGGATAGTTTAATTTAGACATAGAGAAGATGGATCAAGGTTAGCTTAAATTTGTGATAACAATATAATAACGTTTCGCAGAACGGCTACAGACTAGATAGAATAACAATACATACTGACCGTAACGTGAGAGTCCAGCATAAATAATACAATGTCATGGAATGATGGGAATGATGCGTAATATATATGTGTGTCATTGCAGAGTTCAAGGGGGAACGACCAAGATCGTTAATGACGAGGAGGGTAAAACAAAACAAAACCGATTCTCAGCGCAGTCCGAAAACATACAAATACTCACGGTGCGCCAGCCCTGAGAATTGTCGTAAATGACATGGTATAATTAGGCTCTGCCCAATTCCTGCAGGGGTCAATGTCTGCGTGGCAATCCACATCCAGGGGACAGAGATTCCGGATCTATCGTGCTCTGCACCGGAGAATGGAGAAGGACACGTGGATCTAGACGGTTCGACCATAAGAACCACGAGGACTGGGTGGCCATCGTATCCGTTAACAGGCGGTATAGATGTGAAATCTGGTACAGTTTGGACTGGTTGTTGGCGGTAGCACTCTCGTCCTGGCAGGCAGACTGCCCTTCGTTCCGATACCTGAAAGAGTACTGGATAAATCAGAAGTTATATACGTGGTCGATAGAAAAGGTGTGCCCACCAAAATCGCTCGCCTTGCGAAGCAGTTTCCAAGTCGTTCGCCTGTTGGAAAGACTCGTCTGTGGAAGAAACCATGGCACCAGTATAGGTAGCATCAAGTAATAGACCGCGGGGATCTTCATGTGCCTGCCAGTGCGTCGTATTCATTGGTTCGATCGGATCATAGTCCAAAGATGACATGACGGGGGGCGGGGAGAGGAGCATAACTTCGGCCACATCAGAAGGGAGCGGCGCCTGTGGATACAGACGGGGTTTATCACAACCGCGTCGGTCATGTTCAAGGGTAGAGACCTGTTGTTGTGGCGAGTATTTCGAGATTTGGGTGACTTTACGACGGGACCCCATAGGCCCACCTAGCACGGTATCAGGGTTGACATTCGGATGCTGCTCCTTGAGGTGCTTCCTGAGCTGATACGGTCGCCCCCATCTGAAATTGCCGCAATAATTGCACACGCTGACTTGATGTGCCTCTCGGTGGTGTCGCGTAACGCCCTGCGACTGGGCATACGTGTTACCGCAAATACCGCACGAGTATGGGCGTTTAGGGGTACCACGCATTCTAGTTCTTCGCCGAGATGACCGCGATGTCGTAGCAGAGTGACCTTTTCTCGATGTCCGGAATCGCTGCGGCTCGTTTCGTGATGCACTTTGCTGTTGAGATTGTACAATAATTGGCGCACAAGAGATCGTGGGGAAGTTTGATGGTGGAGAGAAGTCATGCGCCGTTTGAACTTGTGCGTATTGATGGCGGCTTTGGTCTGAAGAAGTGTTCATTGACATGTGACCCTTGCAGGAGTCATAAGTCATATCTGAATCTACAAGGGTCGTTTCCTCGTCTGCGGAAACCCGAAAACCTTCGGATTCCAAGGTCGACTTTGAATCAATCAATACGTCAGAACGAATTGCCTACAGATCAGAAGGGTTCGTACCGAGGTGAAGCAAGGGAAGGTCATCTGATACATAGAGTCTGAAGGACGGATAAAAGGAAAGACCTGATAGGCCTGCATATTTTGCGTCAGTTTATACGGAGATGTGCCACAGCTAATTAGTGGACTGACCTCTCTAGAGTCTCCACGGAACTGAAGATTCTGAGGGAATGGGAAGGTCTCTGATGGCTGAGAGTTTGTCCGTTCCTCTAGGACGGGGGGACATTGAGGAAAAGAAGTTTGAGGGTACGTGTGAAGGTAGACTCCTTCCATAGCGACAAAAGGAATGGTCAACGCGAGATGGGGAGGGTGGAAAGCGGGGGGCGATGCAGGGTGGTGCGAGGCGGGGTGGCGGAATAGCAGGCCACACATGGTGATTTTGTATAACGGCGCCATGTAATTTAAAATGCTCACACCTCAATACACCTCAATGACAGCAGGAGGAGAGCATATCGCGTCCGCCGCCCATCTGCCTCGTGTAACCGAAAGCCAATCATTTAGGCCATCGGTGTGCCATTCGTGGCACTCCCTGATACACGTTGCAACCTCCAAGTCGCATGTGGACCGACGATGATGACGAAAAGGAAGGCGATGTGGTGGGTCACACCCAGCGTAACCTCCGTCCCAAGGAATACGTGTCCCGCGGACTGATCGCACGTGTTGGCCACGTGCCGGCCACGCCATCTCAGCGGGGTTTACTAATTTGGCTGATGGCTGATGGCCATCCCAAGATTCAAGTTCCAGAGCAGCAACAGCAGCAAAGGACTTCCTCTTTAACACCTCTTTCATGGACTGCATGGACTATCAAAGTTTAGGTGCTTCACAGATGTTATTCCAAAAATGGCGCCAATCCCAACCTCAGGATGTCAGTGGGTCGAGTGCAAGATCAAGCGTCTAATTCATGGCACGTTGAATTTGATGTCGCTGGGGATTTGTCCGCTGATCCGGAGTATTTGACACACGGTGCCAAAATGACTTGTTTTCGGGCGGTCGGGTTCAGTATCTTCTGCCATAAGTTACCATCAAATTGTGATATACTCGGAGATCCGGGTGCCATTCGCTGATGCCCGGTTCCTGTCGCGTGGATGCAGTGTGCACTCGTGCCGATGATGGGATGTGCCAAAAACGCGGATAGGGGCGTCTTGTGTTAAGACACTTATCCCACCGGCTAGCTCATTTCTCAGTTGATGTGCCGCCACACCCGATTCACCGCAAAAGCTGGGTCCAGACAGGCTTGGAGTGCCACAAGTGTAGAGAGAAAGCTCCTGGTCCAGGACCATAGTGGTTCACCAAATATTATGAAACTCGCTACATCGGAGGTCAAGTACTGGCTGCGGTATGTTAGCTGATTGTTGATGCGTTGATGGGCCGTGGGAATTGTTGTTGGATGGTTATACGTGCAAGCTCTCGCCGTCTGCTGCGCTGATCCTGGTCCTTTCCCAGCGTCATAGATTCATCGTGGTCCTGTCTGATGCTTACTCTGCAGTGGAAGACTTTTCCTTCACCTT
Organism: Russula aff. rugulosa BPL654; assembly: GCA_022496225.1. NCBI lineage: Eukaryota > Fungi > Basidiomycota > Agaricomycetes > Russulales > Russulaceae > Russula > Russula aff. rugulosa BPL654. The sequence continues at coordinate 9,495 of WTXE01000455.1, read as the reverse complement.
TGTCCTTTTCATTCTATTCCACAATTATTCACGCAACTCCAAAGTAAGTACATTCTTCGATTTGCCATTTTCATCAGCGACCACCCAGTTTATCCGCCAGTCACTGATCTACGCAAGATCGCCACCTTCTCATCCTTTTACGAATCCCCGAATTTCCCCTCACATAAGCACTACACTTCCCATGAACATTTCATGAATTCCCATCGCTTCGCTCTCTGACCGCGGACTGTTTCTACTGCCGTGGCATTCTCTCCGACACTCTCTGCCCCCCATCAACTCCGCCTGCGTTTGAGCCCCTCAAACTTGCTCTCACGAACGTCAGCCTCACAGATTTTGACTCCATGTGATCACAATCCAACACCTTTATCTGAACGGAGCCGAGATGCGGAGTGTCCTCTTATCCGATGTCCATCCAACAGACGGGGATGAACCTGCGGCAGGAACAGCAACAGCATCCTGAATTTCCGGTGTATTCATCTAAGAAGTGCTAGAATATCCAGGCATTGAAAACGGGCCACACTTCAATCTCGTATGCCAGTTTGGCCAAGATGGAGATTCGTTAGTTAGCGCAGTCTTGCTTGTATCTGAGTTGATTGCGTCAAGTATTCGGCATTATGCCCACCAGGAATTGTTCGCCCTCAGGCTGGGTCGAGAGGCGTCTATCTGTGTATCCGTGATCATAAGAATCAGAAAAACTCTTATCCCGGCGAAGTTTGAGGATCAGATCGATGAGACTTGAGGGTCTGTCCAACATCTATTAGACTCGGAGCCCAGTGTAGCGTCACGGTCCTGCCAGTCACTGAACAACACCCTCTTCCTATATCACCGTGACGTGACATACGATGAAAGAATCATCATGGAGTAAGTCATTACTTTTGCACTCAAGATAACATTGACATTTGGTCGCAACGCTTTACACATTCATACAAGCTATCCATAACGGAATTCGGAAATACCTTGACAGATGACAACCTCAGATCGGAACGGCAACCACCTTCTGGTACCTAACCACTGATGCCGTGTCATAATGTATAGAACTCAGTTTCCACCCTGCCTGTTTGAGCAGGTCACGGAAATAGGTGATCGTGCGTTCTTGGCCATTACAGCTACTCATCATCTTTGGTGAGGGCGCAAAAAAAGTCAGCTCATCACCTAATCGGAGTTCCATTTATTTTTCTTACCAGCATGTCGACAAGGTACACTACTGAGCCCGCGCGACCCATGTTGCGGAGTAGCGGCTTGGGGGGAACCGGAAGTTCCGCTCCAGGGATCTCGTGTGCAGCAGGTTCGTCACAGACAGTTGAAAACACTTGCTCAACCAAGACCATCTGAGTCTTTGGCCCAGCGGCGGCGCGCAGATGTTTCAGTATGGTGAGGCAATACTCGTCGGACCAGTCGTGCAGTATGTGGCAAACGAGGAAGACAGAGACATCCTCTTGCCGTGCAGGTTGTGGCGTAAAGAAATCGTGGGCTTGGAAACTCAAATATCAGTTGTGCCAAACCTGAGACGGTGAAGGTAAGAATAAATGAACCTTGAAGCTTCACGCGGCCGGATTCGACTGCGTTTGGCATCTTCTCCTTCCAGAACTGTGTAGTAAGTCACATTGTCAGGACATCATAATTTCGGACAGTCTTACAATACACATACCTCGACTGCATCTCGTACGACAGGCTCGCGGTCTTGGACAACGAAGCGAAGTTGTGGGTATTGCTGAGCAAGAACTATGGACTTCGAGCCAATGCCGCCTCCAATATCGACAATCAACGAGCCCTCAGGGAGCTGTCCCCAGGTGTACCCTGCCGATGTTTCAAATGTGACATGGTGGTGTGCAAGAGCCACGCAGCCTGAACGAACCTTCGAGAATGGCACCAACAGGGGTCATGTTCTTCAAGCCATTCATAGCAGCCCCGAATCGGGTAAGACGCAATTTGTTTTCTGGAGCCTCGAACCAGGTCCACACGTCTTCCTTGACATTGAATGCTTTGTTAAAGGCAGTCTTGTTTGATTCGTACGCATGACTAAACTCAGGGTCGAGAAGAGTCTCGGTCAGATAGCTGGACGTCTTAAAGCCCTCATCGAGTCTATAGACCGTATCAGGATCCAATACTGTACGAGAGTCCGATGAGCAACTCATACTCATGTTCGAGGATGGATGTTATCCCGAGGGTTCCTATGTGTTTTGATTCGGAACTAACAGTTCTCAGGCTTAGCTCGTCATAAAGATGAAGAGACTTGGGACCAACTTTGCCAATAGCTCCTCAACCGATTTTCCCGTATCAAGAACGGAAGACAGACGGTTATTAGCAAATACGTCCGGGGACACCTCCGTGAATATATAATTTGTGCAAGCAGGCGGAGGATTCGAGCTGGGAGCGTTATTAATGGATAGTATAGAAATTACCTCGATAGTCGTAAGTACTTACCCAATTTTCCTGGGTGAACCTTAGTGGGCTTGGCAATTTCCGACACATGTTTCCCCTAAACAGCAGACGCTGAGGGCAACTTCAAAGCGGAGCTGAGCAGAACGCTACCTTGGGGCCAGCATCCCGAAGAATTTCAGCAACGTGCATGCTAATTGCAGTTCGCAGTGCACTAGAAAGATGAAGCTTCAATATTCCCACGTCGTTAGCATAATTTATAGCAGCGAGTTACACTCAGTGTTACCTGCATCGTGATATCGAAGAGCGTCAGCGGCGCAGGCCTCACGAGTGTTATGAGCTGCGCTGCAGCGGATGTGATGAGCGATCCGGCCGACATGATGGCAGGATGCATGCGTGGTGCCTCAGTCTCGAGGCTAAAGGTTGAACCCGAAGAAGGGTAGGTGAAAGAGTTGGTGGTGACAGTCGCTTCGATCTGTTCAATGGACGACTGTATGATGTTTGCCAGGGCTTTCAACTCGGCCAAGGCCGGCAGGGCCCTTCCGAGGAGAACACTGTTGGTCACTCCAAAATCAAATGTATGTGCAGACGTACCCTGTGGCGGTATTCTGGGTGGTCATGGGGTGAGACATCCCGAATGATGAGAAAGGCGATCATACTGAAGCTCAGTTGTTTTATGTCATTGAGTAACATTGATTCGTAATACTGTAGGGCGGAGTTCGGCATGTAGAAGACGCTTTATGTAAACGTTGAGAACATTTCTTTGCAATCTGGCGCGCGACTGCGGACACCTACCTGGACCTGGAACGTGTTCTTCTCACACGAGTTGTGCATCCCCTCTTACTGTATAGGAAAACCGCAAGTCGAAGTAGCGCGGTCTACTTGTTGAGGGCACGGTCTTTACTCGAACATCTTAATCCGTCGATCCAGTACTGTGGAATTCTGGCCCTTTATAATCAAATACTATGAGCAACTGTGTTTACCCCCCGCGTCCCCGAATCAATGATTCGAGCTATTGTTTATACACCAGAGGTGGCAGCGCTTCACTATTCGTCGACACGCATGTCCATCGGCCGGATCATGATCGGTGATCGAGGACAGTAGGCAGAGCCTGGTGTCAGCAAGCCTTGCGGCCAATTTCTGGGGGGCAATTAGTCGCGCGTAAGTTATGGTAGTCACTATGTATCGGAAGCGCCAGGTACTTACTGATACCAATCATGGAGTATGATGTCTTCACATCGTTTTTCCGAAATGCTTGACTTCGATCCGTTTCATCCTTCTTCGCAAAATAGCTATACAAAAAGGTCGACTCGGAACCTGTAGTTGGGTGGTCCAAGCGCAGACGCGTAGCGTCGGAGTTTGGAGTGTGGTCTTGGTGACCAGGAGCGGTACGCAGTATTATCTGCCCTTTCACTACATCCCACTTCCGCCGTCCAGCAGCGGTTCTTCGTACATACTCAGATCTCCCTCTGTAATTACACCTTCCCACCACACCCTTCAGCCAATACAGTCCTTCACACACGAGCTAAGGCAACGAGCAATCCTACCACTAAGACACCAATCACAAGTCACGCTCCTCTCCAAACCTCCAACAAAGCAGTGAAGAATTACCTCCATCTCGCAGCAGCACTTTCACAACCAGCGGGTCTGTTGTGACCACCAGTTCACGGATCACTGGCATTCACTGCTGCGAGCGCGAGAGCCCTACCCGCCTGCGCAGCTCCCCTCTCCAGCTGGGCCCACACGCTTCGCCCGACGGCGCTGCACGCGTGCCCCTGCACCCAGAAACCTCACGCAGCACACCTCGTTCGTACCACACTGGCAGCACCCAGTCACATTACGGGCCCTCTACTCGACTCGCTCCCAGGCGCCAAGAGGCTATACAGTACTGAATATAGCCTAGTATATGCCGGCCCACTGACAACCAGCGCTTTCGGTCTTCTTATGATGAGAAATCGATACAAATCCAAGGCACGAGAAGAGTAGAAAGAATCGTATTGGCATCGTATTGGCAAAACCGGCAACTCATTTGCTAACCTTTTTAACGTGATCTGACCCTAACCCCACTTATCGCATTACCATACCCGCTTGGGAATGGCCGACCGAGCCTGAACAAGCTGATCTGATCCCTTTTTTGGCCACGTAGCCAGGAGAAATCGGGAGTTCGAACAACCCCCTTGTCCGAGAAGAAACCGTGACCACTGAGGTTTGGCTATCGAGTCAAAAAGATGTGATATAGAACTGTATGGAGATGGCCGTATTCCGGAATGGATTCTGGACTCGTTGCCACAAGATTTATCATTGCCAAAGTAGTTGCGCAGCCGCAGCACTGATGACAGGAAAGCGGATTTCGGTTTCACTTGGCCGCCCGAGCCTATAATACGAGCGTACCGCTCAGGGGAATCTTTAATCACCGCGTGATCGTCGCCCTCCATCAGACCACGGGGTCGTGTGCCGTTTCTGGCAGGTGTAAACCCAATCGCTGACCAAGCTCGACCAAGCCCGATCCCTAGGCCACTCTGTCGGTTTGACCTCCCTAATACAGGACGAACCATCATTTACCCTGATGGGGTACACACATATACACGACGACAGCAAGGCAGTTGCCGAATCTCGCTGCATCCTCCACGTTGGCCATTTCATGTACCGAGGACCGAAACACTACCTACAGGAACTTCTCTGGACAGTGGACAGTCGATTAGAATCGCGCTGCGCGATATCACATAGAGATCTTCTCACCTATCATTTCCTCTTCACCACAACGGAGGCAATATGGGAAATTGCTACACGTAGCATATAATGATGAGTAGAGGCTGCCCAAGCTATCTGGGACATCTTACCACTTGGGCCTGTTTCAGCATAATCAGCTGCAGTCATCACTGCGTAGAGAAAAACGCTCACCACTGAGGGAAGGGCTTGTAGCACGGCCACGCAGGGGCTAGCGGTTCACAGTAGAAGCCCACGACGAGGTCCGGTTTGTTGACTGGTGAAAGGCCATTCGGAACGAACGTCTGGTTAGCCTTGGCACCTATCTCAGCCTCCTGGCACGACAGGACATCGCCGTAATTAGCTGGCTGCGCATATGCATAGAGCAGACCGAGAAAAGCGAGAGTGGTGGGGAACAGATGCATCATCGCGGTTTACTCGTACTTATCTTTTCCAGGATGCTCAGATAGGGCATTTATACAGGAGCCCCCGGAGAAGCAGCTGGCAACGCCTCCGGGGTCAGTAACTCCAAGCTATACAGCATACAACAAGCTGCGGTAAATACCCATCCAAAGTCCCCTTCAGAAGCAATCCCAGGCGTGATGCGAATGGCCTCATGGGCCGGGACAAGCGCATATCAAGCAGTCGTGGTCAGGAATGGATGCTAGTACGCCTGTTACAGATAGGTCAGGGCCGTGAAAGTCGGGCGGGCGCGTGGTGCTGCGGTACTCTTCGCATCATGATTGGACGTTTCAACCCGAGCTGCCTGAGCCTCCAGAATTAGAGATAATGTCACGCAGAGATGCTGACGACACCGACTCAGACGAATCCCCTTCCTGAATAGCCTATTCCACACAACACATGCACGGGCTTTAGACGTGCGCGCCACAACAGTGCCGCAAACCAAAACATGCCGTGAGTCCGAAATCGTACGAACTATCTTTGAGGAATTATTCAGGGCGTGGAATTACACCGCCAGGCGTCCCGAGACCCGTGAACGATGCAGTCCATAGTCGGCAAACCTCGTTGATATAGTGGGCCACGTCACTTGTTTCGCGTGTTGTGTACCGGTGCATTATTGAATGAAGTTATAAGGACTAAACTTGTGCATGGTCACGGCCAAAGAGGCCAGATCAGGGCGGGGATAGGGAAAAAAAGAGAGAAAGTCAGGATAATAATTTTTGATACTCCATCAAAATAATCCAATATATGCATGATGCGCCGCTCCTGTGCCACAGATCTTGACATCTTGACATCTTAAGTCTGCGCCAAGCCGACTAAATAGCCGTCAGGTCCACATATGAAACTTATAAACTCTGATCCATCCCTTGCACTGCCACGATGTTGCCAGATCGAAGCGCGGGAACGGGGCCTCGGAGCGCCCGATGCCCGATAATCAGATCAGATTAGATAAGATAAACCGTACGTTTAGTGACTGGACCGTGCATCACAACTGCACCGCAAATCGCTATCGCAGCTATTAGTAGTTGTATGACTTAGTTCCTTAGTATCGATTGTAGCTTTGGTACTGCTTTGGGTCGCACTGCCACACATGAACTACTACCGGGGGATACAGTCTCTCTGTTCTTATGCCACATGCGGTCATAGCGAGAATATTGGCAGCGGAACATTCGGTACATCCAGAGAACGCGCGTGGCGTGTCCCCTGACTACACGCTGATGGCATGGGATCATACAATATTACGGCGCGTCTATCATGGTCGTGGCCCTATTATCAAATTCATTGCTGGATGTTGACGATCATGATCGCTGACACTGCACAGCAATGGGGAAAATTAATTTCCCAGTACGCTCATCTGTCGTGCGGCGCAATCAAGTCTAAGACACTTCATGATGCATGGTGTAAGGCCAACTTACGTCATGATATCCATACAATAATGTGGCATAGCAGTAACAGACGACGGAATGACGACAAATACAGGCTGAAACGTGAGCTAAGTGCATACAGTAATACAACAGCATCAGCATGGGAAGGATGGCATAGAATAAGAGACGCGGAGAATTTGTGGTCAGCTATAAGGATGCCCGAGAGCAGTAATGACTGATCGGGTTTTCCATCCCCGATTGGGCCTTGCCTGCCTGGGTCAATTCTAGGCGCCGGGTCTGCCCTTAGGTGACAGGGTGCAAATCCGGGTGGCCATGATGTCCATCAGCATTTGACGTAAAGGCGGCGATAAGTACCGTTACGGGGTTGGATGTGCGAGCGGCATATTCATCTGGAGAGCGCCGATTAGAGCTATCCAAGTCATTCGCGCATGCTCTATAGACGGGAAAGGGTTATAAGAGTAAGTAGCATAAAACAATCCAAATTCACGGCACCTTCAGGGATACTGTTGCTCGTCATTATCGACCGTGTGGACTCAGGCTGGGGAGCGTAGGTCATGTCGGTGGGGAGATGGTGACGGTTGAAGGTTTCGCCACTGCACTGGCAGGTGGATACTCCCTGATTCCAGAATGATCCCGTCCACCGTGGTCAATGGTGGGAAGCGAAACCTGTTGGGATGGGCGTCGGACGAAAATTGCCGACCTGCGACGGGACCCCGCAGGCTTGCCTAGCGCCATATCACGATCAACATCGGGATATGCTTCTCAAGGTGATCCCTAAACTCGTAGGGTCGACCCCACTTGGCACCGCAATACATGCACAAATTTGGTTTGTGTTTTTCTCTGCGATGTCGATTAAGGCCCTGTCGCTGTACAAATTTTGCGCCGCAATCATTGCATGAGAATCGAGGAGTACGAGCTTTACGAATGTCAGCGGGTCGCTTTGACAAGTGCAACGACTCTACCTTACCTTTCGTTCTGGATTTATTGTATTGATGGGGCCGGTCCTGTGGTTCTCTTCTTTTCGACTTTCAATAGGAGGTGGTATGTGTGAGGTACCAGGAAGGATTCGAGCCACCGGGAAGTTGGATACCGTATCGACGCCTGTGAATGAATGGGTGTTGCTCGAAAGATCTCCATTTGAAATACCGAGGCAGGCAACGGGCGCACGGCCCACTTGCGTGGCGTGGAGTTCAAAGGAAAGGCGAGAGGTATGCCAGTACCAGGAACGCCGGCGACGGGCTTTTCAGGGACCAGCATTCCACTCTCGTCACCAATGCCATGATTAGGGGGTATTGGCAGATAAGGAAGCACGGGATAGGCCTGAACGTCTGTGTGAGTGGATTCGAGGAAAGCGCACTCGTGCCGCAGCCAAGGTAACATACCCCTCCGTTGACATTTGCCCAAGAGCGCTTCTCGGATGTTGGGTGGTGGCAACGTCATTTTGGTTGGGGTAGCAAGGCATGCTTTCCACTGGCAAGGGAAAGGTGAGATACGGATACATGGAACCGTGGCTGTTTGTGGGAGAGGGAACGGGTGGGCAGACGGGTTTTTGTGGGGGAACGGTTGACCTTTAAGACTTGCGGCTGGACGATACAATACCACCGACTTGGCATCCACAAAATTGTTGTGCCAAGATACTCCAGAGTGCCATGGCACCATTTGGACGCGTTGAGTTCAAGAAGCGAATGCACACGTTGCATGCGGCACCACGTTACTAACCGATGTGCCACTAAGCGTCAGCGTACAACATCATTGAACAAGGGATCCAGACTTGCATCGATCTATGGCACTCGGAATGTCCGACACAGTGACCAAAGTTGCAAGTAGTGCCATCATCTGGCCGGCACATTCCCTGGTCGATGGATGACCATCACGTATTATCTTTTGAACTGCCCGCGGACTCGGACATACTGGAACTTGAAGAATGTGGATCGCCTTGAGGCCTCCCACAGGACGAATGGAGGAGCATGACTCAGACTTTTTTTGGTAAGTGTTCCTAGTTGGAGAAAAGCAGTCGTATTGCCTGAAGTGCGCCAGGAGCGCCGTGGCGAACGAACAATGAGGCCAGTGGGGGTTGCAGAGGACAGGTCGGGTGAGGATTGGTGGGAAGAAAGTCGTCGGCGAACTCCGGCGAACTCTAATTACTCAGCGGCATTAGCACGGGCACTACTGTACTGTACCCCATGTGGAAGTCCGTAACTCTACCCAAATCAAACCCAACCTGTTCTCTCAAGAATTTCCTGACATCCCTTTTCAAAAAAATCATTTGAAAAAAAAAATTATACAGTTCATTCGGCGGCACATTCATGGCATATGCCGCATATCACACCACACATCTGCCATGATCCGTTTACGTACTCTCCTGTACCACGATCTGGTATACCCCAGTCTGCCCCAACGCGAGATCGAGACAAGGGATATTTCCGGTGCTGCTGTGCCATACATTGGCACAACGCACATGTTCCCTAGGCGTGGCGCGATCCTTGCTCACACCGTGTGCCACGGCGCGTGGACAGCAGTTTTACAGGACCCGTCGGGGTCGACCGCGTTTGATGTGCGCAGC
>WTXE01000454.1:0-18348 GCA_022496225.1 Russula aff. rugulosa BPL654 | reverse complement strand
CAGCATCTAAGTGTTTGCTTGAGCGGACGCCATTGCGCGCGGGGAGCCTCTGTACGTGGATACATTTGTGGGCGAGATGAGATCATCAGGAGAAAGCTCAAGTTCTAGGAAGCGTCAGCCTGTTGTATATCTGAAACTAGAGCACCTTACCGTGGCTGATCTCCTTCAAGGCCCATGGATCCAAATTCTCAAAGCCACCTTCCATGCGAATGGAGACCCAGCGTTTCTTCATCCACCTGAGTAATTCTACTCGAATATCTTCGACCCTCTGTCTGATGAAAGAGGTTGGCGATAACATTGTGGCATTTGGGTCCGAAGCATGTGGACGGAGTAAAATAGAAGAAACAAGAGTCTGACGTGAAAAAAAAACAGCGAATGCATGAGAAAGACGTGCTGTCACGGGGCGGAGTAGTAAGGGCAAACCTGGTACAATCTTCCCGCACTCTTCTCCGTGAAACCTCGCTGGATAGATTTCATGATCCATTCGACGTGATCTTTGTCCTCGAACTTGGCACCATCTGAATTCATCAATTCGAGCCATTCTGGCTGTGAGAAACACTCGTCTGCTTGCGAGCAAAGGAGATGATCAATATGACGACGGGCGTCCAAGATCATGTCGCGAGATGTATCAGCCCAGGGATCGATTATGGAGTTGAGTCTTGTCAACGAAAACTCCGCGGCGAACAGTAGCGGAAAGACATTAAGTGGGGTGGTTCTCTTGGCGACACCTTTGAGGGCAGCATCTCTGATCTTCTTGTCCAGCTTGGCGAACTCCGCGTTACACCAACCTTCACCGAACATGCCAACGAGTCCACGACGGGCCCCGCGTTGGAGCAGGTCATTCTTAACGTCCTCTAGGAGAGCAAACTCGATGAGGCGAGGTATGCGACGAGCACACTGCCTACATCGACACCCGGAGACACCCCACTTGCCACCGGTGATGCGCTCATACTCGGCAAATTCGACATAGGCGTGAAACAGCCCGTGCATCATTTCTTGCACAATGCGGGCTTGAACCTCTTCATAGAGACTGGTAAGGGAGATATATGTGGCTGATCGCATGATGTGGAAGGCGGTGTCGAGGTCATATGTGCGGTTAGAGAAAATGAGTGTGCCGGTATAAATAAAGCCAAGGACGAAGTGGAGTGAGGGAGGCGTGAACGGAGGCGAGGGAAGCATAAGGGTAGGTGGTTCTACCGAGCGGTCATCATCTTGGTTCTCATCGCGGATTTCAGGCTTTTGGGTGTTCCAGGCAATGAGAACATTATGAAAGTAGTCAGAACGGGAGACAAGGATAAAGCGATGGGTTGAGAAGACGGCAGCCAAGCCCTCGTGGTGGGCAGATGAGCTGCCCTCGATACCGATGCGGACATCTGAATAAAGACGTGATCTCCACATGAAGACGAGGTCTTTACGAAGCTTGTCAATGCGATTTTCCTCTGCATCACCTTCTTCGCGATAGTGCTCTGAAGAATCGTAAATGAAGTCAAATGCAGCGCCAAGGCCTTTGCCTGTGTAAAGATATTCGAGTTCTTTTGAGAACAGGTTAGGGTTTATGGAAGTTGTCAGGTGCATCAAGCCATCTTGACTTTGTGAAACGGGCGATGCAGGGCGAAAGGGGGAGGGGGAGCGGGATATGGAGGAGACTTCAGGGCCAAGGGAAAGAGAGAGAGCGGACTGGGTAGGAAAGCCGGTTGGAGAATATACATCCAGGGGGCCTGGAGATAATGTAGGGGCAGGGCGAAATGAGAAATATCGTGCCTGGAAGCTTGGTGGAGCCCGAGCGTATACGATAGCTGTGAATTCGGATAAGTCGGGAAGTCACGGATGCTGAGAAAGATGGGGGCAGTGTGGATAGAAGGATTGAGGGAGGTGCGTGGGCAGGGAGATAGAAAGTAGGGGGAGGTAAATACCTTTGTGACCGTAGACCTCTTCGCCTGTTGGTTCGGCATCACCTTCGGTCAAAAGAGCCCAGACGACGTCGGGGAAGCGGTCCTTTGCACGATGGAAGAGGGCTTCGAGGTCAGTCTGCCAAGAGAGGGTGGATTTAGCTGTTGCATGCTGGAGGGGAGTTGGTGCGATGGTAGATGTGGAAGTTGTTGTCGCGGATGTTGTCGTTGTCGTCGTCGTCGTTGTAGTTGTCATGAAGAGAGAGAGGGAGGAGTTGGGCACGTGTTCGTGTGACGGCAAACAAGGGCAAAGATCATCCATCGCACGCACCGACTCAACTGTCTCTCAACGCCCACCCGCGCCACTCACTCAACAATCTTCTCCTCCCCTTCCCTCCCGCCCTTCCTAGCCATGCCAGCTCCATTTTCTTCCCATGTTCAACAGCATCCTCTGCCCGCTCTTTATCTATACCCTCTCAATGACTCATTCATCCCCAAACACATCCACCTTCCCCAGGGTCAACGAATAAAGATCGGTCGTCAAACCAACGCAAAAACGGCACCAGGAGAACGAAATGGTTTTTTCGACTCAAAGGTCCTCAGTAGACAGCACGCTGAGGTATGGGAGGAATCTGGCAAGGTCCGTCCGTCCTCGGCTTTCCTCCCATTCGTCCACCCTCATCTCCTTCTAGATTTTCATTAAAGACGTCAAGAGTTCAAACGGTACCTTTATCAACGGTGAAAGGCTCAGCCCAGAAGGTGCAGAATCGGAGCCTTTCGAGCTCAAGACCAGTGACATTGTCGTATGTCTCGTCCCTTCTCCCCCGGCTACTGTCCTCTGATATTCGGATATTCGTTTCCTCGAACAGGAATTTGGTATTGATATTGTCGGTGAAGATAACAAGACAATTGTTCATCATAAAGTCGCTGCTCGCGTTGTTTGCGTGCTCACCGAACAAGAAGCCCAGCTCGCTGCCCGTGTAGAGTCTCATCAAAATCCCCTTCCCTCTCCACCCTCCCCAGCCAACCTGGCTCAAGCAACGGTACAACTGCCTTCAACTTCACTGGAACTCAGACTGCCGCCGGCCCAGCTCGCCGTCCCGCCCTCCAACAGCAGGCTCTCGGTGGGATGGGAGGCATGGGCGCCAATATGCGCGTACCAGGGAAGAGTGGCATTTCCTTTGACCATATTCTCAGTCGCCTTCAGGGCGAGCTCCAAAAAAGTCGTGAAACCGGTGCCGAGTTACATTCTCTTACCGGTGCGATGAATGAAATACATGAAACCCTGGGAGGTAACCTAGTCAGTACCGTCTTTCCACCCTCAGCTCTACCGATCCTAATTGAGTCTGTTTTCAGCCTCAATCTCTTCCCCCCTATCCTCAATCCCTCCCTCCTGTTCTCCCTCCTCAACAGCCCCTCCCCACAGAATCATCTGATGCGAACCAAAGGTCGTCCGTAACAAACTCGGCGTTATCCGAACTTCAGGCACAATTACAAGAGACACAGGTGTCCCTTGCTTCACACGTCGACAAAATCCGCTCACTGGAGTTTTGCTTGCTGAGCACGAAGTCATCAAACGGGGAGTGTCTTCTCTTCGCGAGTTATTGGAGAGGAGAACGTGAACTCGAGCAGGTCCGCGGAGGTCGGCCGCCAGGCATACCCATCTGCGGCAGCACCCTGAGGATGAGGATGGTGACCTCCATTCCGACGACGACGACGTACACAGTATTGTTACTGTGACACCTCACGAACTTGAACGTGTCGAAGAGGAGGATGAAGAGCAGTTGGTTGTTGAGGAGGAGGAAGAACGACGGCGCAGGAGGGATGAATTTACCAGACCCCGAACACCAGAGCCCACAGGTTTGGGTATGGATGATGAAGATGACAAGGCCGCAGCCAATCAAGGTCTCCCTCTCCACCCCCGCCGACTGCTTCTCAGGGTGCTCCTCCCTCATCGGAAGACGTCAATCTGCGCCTTTTGTCAAACCAGCTCGAGTCTGCCCTCGAGTTGTCCCGGTCACTACAAGCACAACATACGACGGCTCTGAGCACAATCTCATTCCTCGAGTCGAAAGTCAACGCGCTCGAATCGTTAGTGCACACATCCCAGGCCCAGGCCCAGTCACATGTTGCCGAGGCCACGCAGGAACGCGCCTCGCTTACTTCCCTCGTCAATGAATGGAAAAAGGGTGTAGAGGGTCAGTGGGGAGGCGTACATGAAGAGTGGGTCCAAGAACGTGCGCGCCTTGCTCGAGCACGCGACGAATGGGAGTTGCGAGTACACGCCGTCGAGAAAGGCCTAGAGGGCACCATCGCAAAGGTTGATGCTGGGCTCACCGCATTGGAACAGCAGCGGCCTCCACCCCCACACAAGCAGAATGGTAGCGCTCGCGTTGGACTTGTCGCTCCACCGTCTCCCCGCAGTTTGTCGTCGGATTCTGATTCTCCTAGCAAATCTCGAAGAAAAAAGCGTTCCGCTGCTTCGCGGGGCCGATCACACTCAAAAGATGGCTCGACGAGTTCATCTGAGGCCGCTAATCTGGATGGAGATGGCTCGTCGTCCGCTTCCGTGGCTGCAGGCAGCCTGCCACCAAATGTCAACCCACGTCCCCGTTCCCCCTGGCTACCTGAGTGTGATTCGGATTCGGATTCTCACGTTCCTGGGCGTCTCAAAGGACATCGACGGGCGGAGGGCGGGGAGAAGAACGCAGTCGCATCAAATTCTTATCCTATCACCCCCGACCCTTCCGTGCGGAAATTTTCTTCAGGTTCATCCATCGGTTTGATGAGCGAGGAGGATGCTGAGCATATGAGCAAAGCGGGCTTGATCGCCAGGCCGTTAGATCCTGTGAGTTACCCTTGGACTGCATACACACGTCGTGCTAACGCAGGGACGTTTCTGCAAAGGGTCTTTACTATGCACAATATTCACAAACACAAGTGGTGTCGACAGCCGCGGGCGTGATTGTGCTCGCTGCCGCAGCTGTCGCTGTTGCGTGGCGAGTGAAGGAGTAGTAAATCGTATCCACAAACATTTTTATCTTATTGTTCGAGATTTTTTCTATTCTTCCTCCTATGCATTGACGTGATTTCTCCTTTTTTTCAGTATATTATGACCGTTACCTTTTCCTCGCATCTGCGCCTCTCGTGCGTCGAGTCGTTTGACGACGGTCTCCTATTCCGTCCTCGTCCTTCTCTCTCTAGGTATCATATTGTCGCTTGTTCCGCATCGCCTCGTTTCGATACTTAATCTCATGACCCGTCACGACCATGGTTTTCGTTCTCGTATCCCTTTCCACTCTGCCGCATAAACGAGAGATGTGTTCCATAGGAAAAAGGAATAATCAAATCTGCCATTGATCTATTTTGTCGTGATATTTTAAAGGGCGATGTAATGTCCTTTTATTGATGATATATCGTGCAGAGAAGGAAGATACAACCCCAAGGTTGTAAGTAGCAAAACGTGTCAAAACCAAAAGGACAAGAATATGTAGATTAATGGCATGCGCATCTGAACGACGCGTGCAATAGGGGGGAGGGGGAAAAGGGGTAAAAGCGAGAAATCCAATAATTACGAAAAGATACGCATCATCAAAATGGTTTCATGTTTTCGTGTCTTCCTCCAGTTCCTTTTCTACCTTTCTTCTCCAGAAGGGAACGAGGGAGATATCTGAGGCGACGCCTCCCTTCTTACATAATCACGCAATCCTGTCCTCAAGTTTCGAGCTCTGGTATCCCATCTCCTGGAACGTCGCCGGTCCCTTCCCAGCCGCAGGGGACGCGCCACTGGTGCAGATGGCTCAGGGGGTGAGGGCGTGCGCAGGCGACCTTGCTGGGCTTGCTGTGAAGAAGCCGTTCCAGGTGGTCCTGATGCGCTGCTTCTGCGCCCAGTGCGGTTGCGTCCGTGTTGTCCCGACGGTCCCGGCGTCCCCATTTGCGGTTGCGATGGTGGCCTTAAAATAGGCATGCGCGGTGATGGATAGCCGCCGGGAGGCACCGGATAGTTCGTGGGTCCTTGAGGAGCGGGCGGTGTATATTGAGGCTGTGATGCTTGCAACGGCTGTTGCTGACGCTGCGGAGGGACGAATCCACTCGGGTCTGGGAGCGAGCCAGGTCCTGTTGTCGGTGGGCGATAAATATCGCCACTGGAACCTGGGCTGCTGCCAACCGGTGCTTGAGGTGGCCGCTGATTGAAATATCCCTCGGGGACAGCATTGTTGTACCGCGCGGGAGCAGGAGAGCCGGATGAAGACGGATAACCCTGGCTTGGTCCAGCTTGATGCGCGAGCGAGTTCTTGCGTATGATCTCCAGGACTCGCTGGCCGTTCTGTCGACCTCCATGGCGTGGTCCTGCCCCAGGTCCACGAGCGTCGGAACGTTGCTTGGCTTGCGTGCGTTTACGCACAAGCGTGGTTTCTGTTAGATTGTCGTGTTCCTGACGGGAGAGAGCTGAGGGTGTGGGCTGGGATAGGGCGGAGAGTCGATCAGTAGCATCCGTGTTCCCGTGTTGAGAGGCCTGTATACAACGGGAGAAAAGATACATTAGAAAAGGCAAACGACTCGCGTCTGACTTATTACTTACGCGAGTGTACCATTTGCGTGCGGCTGCGATATCCTTGGGACCACCTACACCCACTTCCATGTAGTAACCCATAGCGAACTCTGCGCTAGGAAGACCTTTGCGCGCGGCCTTTTCGGCAAAGGTATAAGCAAGTGATTCGTCCTTGTCGAAAGCACCCTCCGAGCCACATAGGAACCACTTGCTAAGGGCCATGTCTGCTTCGATCTCTCCTTGTTGACTCGCCAGTGAATAGTACTGAACAGAGAGGAGGGCATCGAATGGGAACGGTGGTTGTGCGAATTCGTAGGCATGACCAAGCTTGTACTGCGCAGGTGCAAAATTAAGGAATGCAGCGCGTTCAAGATGGCGCCTGGCCTCAGTGTCACGCGTGCTCCCAGGAGGTATAAGGGGGGTGAAAAGGTGTGGGGGTATAGAAGCCTGAGAGAATTCCCCTAGAAGCAGGAGGCCAAAGACATAGGCTGGCTGGGGAACGTCCACAGTCGCAATAGTAGCGGCACGTTGGAGGAGTGGGATGGCAGCTTCTGGACTAGGAGATAAGCCGAGTTGGCCCATTAAATGAGCCATCCCCATTCGCTGAGAATTGATGCGTGAGACAAGCTGTTCTATCAGAATAATAATAATCTACCACTTACATATAGACAGTTTTCATTATTATTCCGGATGCCACGTTCATAACAATCCTTAGCGTGAGCAAAGTCCCCAAAGTTCTCATAATCGCGGCCAAGCTTGAACCACGCAGCCGAAAAGCCAGCGCGTGCGGCTCGTTCAAAATCCCGGAATGCCGCTCTGGGGTTCTGGGGTACAAAATTTGGGTAAGCACCGGACGCCTCGAATGTCGCACGGAGAAAGAGCGCCTCGGCGATATGAAGAGGTAGCGGCTGCGGTGGAGTATTGGTATTGGCGATTTGCAGGACCATGGGAATCGCGGCCTCGACCAGATTATTGAGCTCCTGGTCAGCAACGTGGATGGGGCCCGAAGGGGGATCTGCGGAGCCGGTCTGATTAGGAGCCACGTATAGACGGTCGACCAAGCCGAAAACATCGCGACACCAAGCGACACTGGACGCCGGATTATTACCAGACTGGACGGAAGACAAGCCTGCGATGAGAGAGGCTATGGTGGGAAGAGGGGCTGTAAGGGCAGGAGGACCATTTGAATCGGGACCCTTCTTCTGAGAGTCTGAAAAAGACAAGGAAGTCATGGCAGATTCAAGAGGATCTGAGGGGATGGAGGTTGATCCAGGGTAAGGCAAGGATGACGGTGATGGCTCAGTTTGGCGTAGAGGCTGTTGGGCGCCATAAGAATGTGATGCCAGGGGGAGGTCGGAGTGATTCAGGCGTGGCGAACTGGACTGGCGAGCATTCCACGAAGACCCTGCGGGAGCAGGCGCCGCTGGCAGACCAGGGACAAAAAAGCCTGGCGTGGGATTGAGTGCGTGTCGGTCGTGGTAGTGGTCAACAGGCGGAGGAATCGAGCCGCGGGACACTTGATTGTCGAGGGTGCGCGCCATCTGGGGAAAAAGTGTGTATTCCTCTATAAATAAAATCTCAGGTAACTAGACGTCGTCGAACTTACCTCTGCAGGGAGATCAGGCGTTAACTTGTGGGGACGGGGAGCAAGAAGGGGTTCTTCGAGATGAGGTGAAGAGGGATAATATGATTCCGGGTTGTATTGTACCTGGAGGACGGGGGGCAGTGTAGAGACAGGTGGGACGGACGACATTTTGACACGAGCAAGACGTACTATATTATTGTAATTGATGACAGGGCTAGCCCGGTTGGTGAGTGAGGGTTAACAATATGATAGTTCGATCGAAATCTAGCCCTCACTGCCCCCATCTTTTCTGCACCGCTCATCGATTACTACCCGTTACCATCGTTGGTCGTACCGTACCACCGCATCGTGGGATCCCATCATCCCCGGCCGGGTACGCCATCGGACAACGCCCAATTGAAACACCCAGCCAAGTGAGCCACAGCAACTGGGAGTACTGCGGTCTGCCTTGCCTTATTACTCTATATATTGCTGCGGTCTGACTTTGACTCCGAGTCTCCGCGCCGTGGCGCGGAGCGGCAAGGAAGTCGGGAAGAACCGGGGAATGTACAGTTGCTTCATGGCATATCCATATCTATCGCATATTTTATTTTGACTGACATGCCTTTGATGAAGCTAAGGATCAGAAATCAGAAAACTTCCGAGTCTTGCGAGTACTGTAAGTATCGATGAAATCGGAACTGCGCTCCGAGTCACTATCTAATTACTGACCGCAGCGCATTAGGTATTTCTGAAACTCGGCTACTCAGAACCTGTTCCATATCGTAATCAATCGTAACCGTAACAACTTACAAACTGGAGCTGGGAGCAATCACAAAGGTATAACTTACTATAGTAAGGGCTGAAATAGTTAGTGGTCTGGGCCCGCACTTACTGTCTTATTCCCATCCCTGCTCACATTACAGTAAGTAACACAGCAGGTGTCGAGCCGACATTAGCGGTGATGTCGGTGATGTCCCAGTGGCCCTGCACTTTGCCACGTGCGTGCCACTGCGTGGGTTGCATAAAAACGTGCGCGGACAAACTCGACTCCGTCTTGCCATGGCACGTACTTTAAAATTCCCAGACTGCGGAGGTTACCCGCGGACGCCGAGCTCCCTTTTCTCATAACTCGCTAACTTGAAGCAGTGTGTTCTTTTTTATTAAGGACTTCATTTTGTCTATGATCACGCGGCACCTTGACGGTGACCTTGAAATTTACGCCACAGATGCGGTGAGTTCAATCAACTATGTGAGGTTTCCGGACGCGGACGGGGAAGTGAGTTCAAGTTTCATGCTCACTAGATATGAACGAGGAAGGTCAGTTCACATACAGTACAAAGTCGGTGACAGTCTCTGTGGGAAAGCACACCCAACGCACAGACATATTCGCTGTCCATCGACATTGTGATGATACTTTGGGTGCGCCCAATTAACTTAGTACAGGATGAGAAATGAAATGCCGTCTTGATTGACGTAGATAGACTCGGGTGCTATGGAGTGCGTTGTTTGATTGGACGTTCCGGACATTACCGATCATACCCCCTGGCTACGGCCATCCTCACCCCACTCAAGTCGATATTTCCCGATACTTGCTGGAAGCAGTTCCCTCTTGGCTACCCTTACTGTATTCCTAATGAATGTGAGCCCCGAAGCAGCTAATTAAAGTGGGCCGGGTATACAATAATCATTCACACCGTCGGGCCATAGTTCGGGGCGGGGCACCTTTTGTTCGATCCCGCAAAGCTGCAAAGGCCACAAAACGACAAAAAACCGTTGTACAGCAGGCACTCTTAATGAGGTAACCTATTCGTTATACTACTGTAATCGGATAGAGAAGCCGTTTTTGCTATTGGTATAAGTTCGCGTTGACTTCCTCTACTTTGGACTACAAGACTCCGAATCAACTTTACGCTTGGGGTGTTATGGCATTCCACTTGAAAAAGACACCGTCCGGGTCATACTGCTTCTTGAGTTTTTGAAGTCTGGCGTAATTCTCGCCAAACAGTTTTTGTGCGGCAGTTCCCGTAGCACTGGCAGGCGAGGCTACATATTCGGCGTCTGCGGAAGGTAAAATCAGCATACGGCGTCCCACAGACATTCTCTACTGCTCCTGTAGCTCACTGTAATTCCCGTAGCCAACATTGTGGTGTTCCGTTATGACTTTCTCCCCCTGGAGGACAATGCGGCCTATTTCAGATGTAGCGTTGCGCAAAACATCATGTTTGTTCGGGTCTTTGTCCTCCCATGTGCCAAGCACGAGAACGTTGTATAAGGGTCTTCTGGTGTGCGCAGTGGCATTGTTTGGTACAGTCAGTGTCTTCTCCCTCGGCAATAATTCGTACACAACAGAAAAGTTTGTGCTGCTTTCTTTTGAGAGGCTGGGGAGACGCGATACTAGATTTTTAGCTGCGTCCAGCTGCGGCCACTAGAAAAGACCCCGCTCATATAGTAATTATTTCCCGGTTGAACCTGGAAATTCTTGGGAGATGATAAGTATGACAGAATGGGAAAGACCATAGTAGGCGCTCACTTGCATAGCGTTAAGTTCCTCGTACGGGAGTTCCTTGCAAGTGTTCATGACGGGCCCTGTCGCAACATTCGTTCGCCAGTGCTCCCACGAGGTCAAAATGCAGCGCATGCTTACCGATGTCGAAGAATCGCTTGAAATGATTACGACCTTCTTCCTCAGAACCATTCCAGAAAAGAAGGAATAGGGCAATTGGCTGTCACATGTTTCATTTTAGGGATCAGTTGACCGATGACGCTGATGGAATGCACACACGTTGCCCGCAGGATCCAGGGTCTGGACATAGAAGATGGCCTCCTTTGCAGATAACCCTTCTTCCACAAATTTTGCAGTCGCCGATATTGCGCTTTCGATCAAGGGCGGGGGGTACGCAACAACTCCTCCGAAAACGGTGGGCCTCTGCGGGTGAAGTTGAAGGACAAATTCAGTCACAACGCCAAAGTTGCATCCTGCGCCGCGAATTCCCCAGAATAAGTCCGCGTTTTCCGTAGCGCTTGCAGTCAGGACCTCCCCACGAGCTGTAACAACAGTTGCCTAAGTGATGGTGAGACACTAAACTGAGTAGTGTATGATGGGGGATACTTTAACGAGATTGTCCAACGCGAGCCCATGCTCGCCAGTCAGGAAACCGTATCCCCCACCGAGAAGGAGGCTAAAAATAGATGCTGTAGATCGCGTCAGGTCAAGTGTGGCAGTTAAGTACACACCCTCCAACACCAGTCTTTGGATCAGGTAAGCCAAGATGAAACCAGATCATCGAAACGAACTCACATGGTTCACGGTACCGGCAACGGCAGCCAGCCCATGTTTGATTGCCGTCTTATCGACTGTTTCCCAAATTGCCCCGCCACCGACATATGCCAACTTTTCAGCCGGATCTACC
Source organism: Russula aff. rugulosa BPL654 (assembly GCA_022496225.1). Taxonomy (NCBI): domain Eukaryota; kingdom Fungi; phylum Basidiomycota; class Agaricomycetes; order Russulales; family Russulaceae; genus Russula; species Russula aff. rugulosa BPL654. The sequence continues at coordinate 6,930 of WTXE01000454.1, read as the reverse complement.
CTTACATCTACTAGATATCGAGAGAGATCGATAACTATTCCGCCCTCGATCGAGGAGGTCCCTGAGGCGCTATGTCCACCGCCACGGATGGCGATAAGTGATTTGTGCTGCTTTGCGTGATTCAAGACGATCACGACATCTTGAGCGTTCTTGACAAATGCAACTGCTGCAGCGTGGCGTTCTGCATTGGCAGCCCAACGGGCTATAGCCTTAGAGTAGCTAGGATGATCAGGAGTGATCCAATCTCCGGTGAAGGACTCGGGTTGGGTGCCAGTGGACATGATGTTCGCAAGGGCAGGAGGGTGAGAACGAGGCAGAGATGGGTTAATAAGGACCCAGGGCTATTGTTTTCTGGTTGACATCAAAGCTTGGCACACTCTCGGAACTGATTCAGTTCATTCAATTCAAACTGAGCAAGAGAAAGTCGGTTTCAAGTTAGTGGCGGCTTACGCCATTAACGTTTGTTTTTGGCCACCCTGATTCACGTGACCGGGATGCAAGAGATCATCCCGTCCTCCGTCCTTCACACGCATCACGCGTCACGTTTCACGTTTCCCGTTCCCGTCCGTTCCCGTCCGCCACTAAGGTAAGTTATGACATACCGTGTATTCGATGTATTCGTATTCGGTCACTTTCGCTGGCACCGACAAGACGTTCATGAGTTCCCGGTGGGGCCTCTGCCAAACGAACAGCCATAAAATGGACGTTATATCTCCTCTTTCTGCCTCTCGCTTGCCAATGCTCTCAAATGGAAGTCTGGTATCTGAATTAGTTATTCGGGACGGAAGAAGAAAGGCTCATGGTATGAAAGCGTGAACTTCAACCGAGTTCAATATTGCACCATATTACCGCCTCAACACCCCCCCCCCTCCCGGGGCGCTTCCCATATTTATATATACTAGTGCTTCTAGGACGCGCTGATGCACACTGATTTGCCCACCTCTATGCCTACCAACCTTGCCGTCCTGTCTCCCTCGGAGATCGTCGTGTTCGCGCAACAGCACTCGACCTTGGTGTCCGGGATCCTGGCTGGCTGTACCCTTTTATTCACTGTACGCTATCTACAGAGCCCATGGCGGAAGCTGCCACCGGGGCCAAGGGGTATCCCTCTCTTGGGAAATGTCCTCGAGATGCGTAGCAAGCAATGGCTCAATTTCATGAAATGGAAAGAAGAGTTCGGTCAGAATTTGTTTTTCAACTCCCCGTAATCGTCTCTGATGATCCCCCTCAGGCGACGTTTTCTATCTAAATGCAGCAGGGCAGCCAATTATTGTCCTCAATACCCAGAAAGTGACAGCAGACCTGCTTGACCGCCGAGCAGGAATCTACTCTGACCGACCGCGCAACATTGTAGCTGCTCAGATCCTCTGTGGTGGCTTAGCCATGGTATTCCAGAATTACGGGACTCTGTGCGTTGCCCCTTTTTTTTTGGGGTATCATGGGCCTATATTGACGGTGGCACAGGTGGCGTAAGATGCGCAGGGCTGCCCATGAAGGTCTCAGCAAGACGATCGTCGAGTCTTTCAAGACTCCACAACTTAATGAAGCAATTCTACTCACCTCTGGTCTCCTTGCTCAGCCCTCGACGTGGGACAAGCATCTTCGACGAACTGCTGCGTCCATGGTCATGTCCGTCACATACGACACACCCCGATTATATCCGAGATGAACTCGAGCGTCAAGGCCGTCAACGACTTTGTTGCACGTCTGACTCGAGCCGCTCTTCCTGGCGCACATTTCGTGGAATTTTTCCCATGGATGATGTACATTCCAAGCAGGTATGTCATTTTTAACCGAACAACAATCCGAGCTTGAAGTCATCAATTACCCAGATTTGCCAAATGGAAGCGTGATGCGGAGTATTGGTATGAGAGAGATTCGGTTATGTTCGAGAACCTATACAACAGCGTGGACGAGAAGCTGGTCTGTCTCCTCAGTCTATCGCGGAGCCTTACTTACGTTAGTTCAGATAAAGGGTATAGATCGCCCTAGCCTTGTTGGGACTTTGATTAAAGACGCGGATAAATATGGGCTGTCCCCGCGTGAGAACTCTTGGCTTGCGGCAACCATGTAGTACGTACATGCTTTTGTCCTAATCTCCGTTTTGTGTGCTTACAACAACTAGCGCGGCAGGTGCTGAGACCACATCAGGGGTGATGGCTTGGTGGATGCTTGCCATGGTCACCCATCCAGACGTCCAAAAACGCGCACAGGAGGAACTCGACTCCGTCGTTGGGCGAACACGTATCCCAACTTTTGCAGACCTTCCCCATCTACCCTATATTCGTGCGATGGTCAAGGAGGCGCTGCGGTGGCGACCTGTGGACCCCCTTGGCCTCCCTCATCTCTCAACTGAGGACGACTGGTATAACGGCATGTTCATCCCTAAAGGCTCCATGATGATTGCCAATGTCTGGAACCTCAACCGAGACCCCGAAATCTATGGCGCAGATGCGGCGCACTTCAACCCGGCACGATTCTTGGACACGAAAGGACAGGTGACGTCATGCGCACCGGAGACGAAAGAGGAAGGTCACGTCACGTACGGTTTCGGAAGGCGCGTCTGTGTGGGAAACACGTCGCAAACAACTCGCTCTTCATCGACTTTGCGATGATGCTATGGGCCTGCAGAATTGAGCCTGGGAAGGACGAGAGCGGAAATGACATTCCGATTGACGTGGACGGATGCATAGAGGATGGCCTTGTTGTGTGGGTATATTTTTGCGCTCTTCGATTGTTGAACCTTCTGGATTAATTCTGCCGTTGACCGCCAGCCGTCCTGTCCCATTCAAGGCGGATATATCCCCGCGCTTCCCGGAAGCGGTTGCGTTGCTTGCAGCCGAAAACGAGCTTCAGAGCCACTAGTCGGTAGTGTGTTAGTGGCAGCTTTATTGAAGAATGCAAGATTTTTTCGCGTCTTGGAATTCTGTTTTTTCGGGCTGCAAATTGGAGTGTTTTGGTAAACTTCTTGTCGTACGAATTGCGGGGGCCAAAAGAGTTTGGGAAGTCGGTATCCTCAATGGGCATACGTTACGATTCTCCTAATAGAGATGACATATACACCATGGCGCCCTTGATTGCGATGACTCTCCGTTTGTGCCAGCACTCTACTGACCCTCACTCAACTTGTGAATCACTGAACAATACCCAAATTGACACAAGCTACGGTCCTTGTGACAGGAGGTGCAGGTTCAAGAGGGGTGTGAGAGTGTCCCACGCCAAATGCCACGGACACTGTACAAACTGATTGTTGAGATTCTGAAGGCCTTAACCCCACATGTGAGCTCTCATGGCTACCGGATAGCCAATAAGGTCCCCAATCTTCATTCCATGGATTGGAATTACCTGCGAATTGTACAGCGGCTCCGGGACCTGGACAGGTGGGACACTGGAGTGCAATCGTTCTTGAATGGGCTCCAATTACTTCGGGTGCACCCCGACAATCTAGAGGGTTCTGAATCTGAACCAAGTTCCGGATTATTATTGCATTGGACTGGGATAGTATCTGCCGGTTTGCGGGTCTCAAGAACGCCGGAGCCTGGACGAGGCCAGAGTCATGATGGTACTGGGTCCAGTTTCGAACACTTATTACTATAACATGACTGACTCAGGCCTGACAATTGCACGAGAAGTATGCCCTCCAGTACTGCACCCGAGTCTTCAAACCTTATCTCGGATCATATCCGAGGCCAGTTGGATTGTGTTTGTACGTTTCAACTATGGTCCATGTCCGAGCCATCATAGTATGATACCATAGACAGATAAACGAGATTGCGTTGGTAAACCGAAGCGCTTCAATGCAATTGCGGGCTTACTAAGGCGTACAGAAATCGAGGAAGAAGAGGTCCGGTGTTGGTTTTTGTTTGGAATCTACATCTGTAATGCGCGAAATATGTGTGTGGTAAGTACGAAGGGATGCGTAGGGCGGTGGCGAGTGCGTCACGTATATGCACGACGTGATTTTGTTCTGGACAGTGAAGAGGGGACATGTTATGAACTCCATGGTGCTCTAGTCTGCCAACCAGTGCCCGGGTCAAACTCCTCTGCTGCATTGGTCATGCATCACCCAATGCCCAAGGTAAAACGTGAAACGCGATAACACCCAGAGTGCCAGCTAGTGTCAGCTGCCTTGTTGCTTACCCACAGACTAGGTTGACTTTTGAGCCCCTTTAGCTACACTACCAAAGGAGTAGGCCGAAGACATACTAAATAATGCATCCATCATTTTTAATGCTATGCGCACGTCTTGAGTGTCGCGCTTGAATCGAAGATACAGAAGTCTTCCTTTAAGTGGGATATTAGCGCCAGGAGCTGAGAGTACGAGCGTAGCGCCGAGCGCCGCCGCACACGCCACATTGGCAGGCCCGGGCGGCCGCTCCACATGGCTTGGCCTCCGTCCTGAGTTATCTACACTACGGACTGTCTATGGACCTTTTCGAGGCTCATATATATGTACGTAGATTCATTCTGGTGACCGGGAACCCACTTTAGAATGCAGGTGGCAGGGCTGGAGAGAAAACCAGAAGTTCGAAACGACTGACAGACTTTGATGTCGACCGTGACAGAGATCATTCCTGGTTATCGAGGGCTCATGTATCCGCTCGTCCTTTTTTATGATAGCACGGTCACTGCACACCGCCTATGATTGTGGAGGGCTGATAGCTCGGCAGCGCTCAGCCAGTTCGGACGCGAAGTGAGGTCGGAAGCTCTTTCGGATCCTCTTCTCGCCCCCATTGTTTGCTGTCTCCCAAATAGCTGCTAGGAATGCGAGTCATGCGAGTCTGCGCTGTCTTTGTCTTCCCGCACTATGGATTTCATCCTGGTCGTTGCTAGTCTGGTCTTCGTTGTTCTCGCCGTCGTTTGGATCAAGCAGCTTTTAGGTGCTCGATCCTCAGTTCCTCTCCCACCAAGCCCTAAGGGCCTCCCTGTCCTTGGGAACTTGCTTGACCTCGCAAGCGATGACGTGCATGTGAAGTGTCGGGATTGGTCTCGCCAGTTTGGTATACTCATTTCGCTGGAAACTGCTTTCTGCGCTCACCTGTGCATCATTCTCGATTGCAGGGGACGATACCATCTCTCTTAATGTTCTAGGAAGCACCATGGTCGTTCTCAATTCCGCCAAAGCCGTATCAGACATTTTTGACAAGAGGGGCTCCAACTACTCAGATCGCCCTGATATGCCCATGATTGTCGATTTGTATGCTATCACTTATTGCTTCGTCCCTCTATCTGCACCTCATACCTATATAGAATGGGCTGGGACTGGACGTTTGCACTCATGCGCTACGGTCCGCGTTGGAGGGAACATCGTCGCGTGTTTCACAGTCACTTCAATTATAGTGTGGCGGAACATCAAGTGGTTCAACTCGAGGTATCAAGGGAGCTTCTTACCTTGTTGCTGACGTCACCGAAGAAATACCGGCGATCATATGAGACAGTAGGTCTGGATTTATTTCGCCCACTTTTTTGTGTCTCACATTTCCGCAGTTATACTGCGCATGTTATTATGAAGAGAGTGTAAGACCCCATGATCACCGTTACCTTTTTGGATCTTAAGTAATTCACCCAGATATGGCCACACAGTCGCCGATAATAATGACCCATATGTGCGGCTTGTAGAAGAGGCATCACAAAGCACTTCGGAAGCTGCCGTGCCCGGAGCTTTCTTGGTCGACCTTTTCCCCACTCGTACGGTCCTTTATTGTTATCGATGTTTGATTGTAATCAACATTTCCCTAGTTAAATACGTTCCGAGTGGATGCCCGGTGCTGGGTTTAAGGCGAAAGCGAAGGAGTGGCGGAAGCTGTCCCAAGCGATGATAAATGTGCCGTATAATATGGTCAAAGAGAAATTCGTGAGTGGGTTCTCGTTCACATCATTCGGCAGCATATCTCAACTCCTCATCAGGAAAATGGCACTGCGGTACCTTGTTTCGTCTCTACCTGCTTGGAGCAAAATGCCGCGAGCGCTGCCTCTGGGAAGGGAGAAATTCTTACAGAAGAATTGATCAAGGATTCTGCGGCCGTTTCCTATGCCGCAGGCGCAGACACTAGCGTGTCCACCTTGACGACCTTTATCTTAGCAATGACTCTGCATCCAGAGGCGCAAAAACGCGCACAAGCCGAGCTCGACGCCGTTTTGGGAGACCGTCTTCCGACGTTCGCTGATAAAGACGACCTTCCATATGTTACAGCCATCATGAAAGAAGTTTTCCGGTGGATCCCAGTCCTACCCCTTGCTGTCCCTCATAGGGCTGTAAAGCCGGATCGATACAAAGAATTTCATATCCCAGCAGGCGCGTCTGTACTTGGGAATGCTTGGTATGTGATTGATGGGAACTTAAACTCAAGTGGGTCCTCTTGATTTTACTCCGGCTTCCAGGGCCATACTCCACGACGAGCCGTCTACGTGGAGCCGGAGAAATTCAAGCCTGAGCGCTTCATCGACAATAACCTACCTGACCCTGCAGACAGCGGAGCATTTGGGTTTGGACGCCGGTACGTTGAACGTTCCCTATACTCGGAGTGTCATGGGTGACTCAAATTTCTCCGTGGCCAGCGCCTGTGCGGGGAAAAGTATGGCCTTGGACACAATCTGGATTGCGATCGCTTCGGTTTTATCGGTGTATAATATAACGAAGGCAGTTGATAAGCGTGGAAACGTTATTACCCCTCAAGTCAAACTCCAACCTGGGACAGTTCGGTATGTCCACGCCAGCGTCGAAGATGACTCGATGACGCCCTAACGTCTGTAATTAGTCACCCAGCACCTTTTGAATGTGTTATCGAACCAAGATCCGCTGCCGCTTTGGCGCTTGTCCAACATGCTCATCTGGAAGCCAAGTGATGGTGGCGTTTTGTAAAAATTTCAAGAGCTTAGACAGTAGCTTAGTGTACGAGCGTCACTCCCAATAGGTTGCATCAGTTTTGT
>WTXE01000453.1:0-18451 GCA_022496225.1 Russula aff. rugulosa BPL654 | reverse complement strand
TTTCCTCTGTGAGATGGAACAAAAAAGATGAAAGATCGGGCACCGAATCTCTTCTGCAGTTGAAGTTGGAGAGCACCTGAGAGCAACTAGGTTCCGCACGGGGTACAGTACAGGTCGGGCCTCGGCAACACCGTACCCACGCCCACCGAAACCACACCGATTCGGGGTATGCACCGTAATCGTTTGGGTGCAGTTTTTGGCGGGTTCGATTTTACCCGTGGGTTTTCGTAGCTTTTTTTTCAGATCCATTTCTATTGATGCGTGACCGTGGGTCCATGACTATTCTCATGGTCTTGACCATTGTTGTGTAGCGTAGCGGGAGAAGAGGGGGCGAGGTGGGGGTTTGTGGCCACGCCAGGTCGCTCGGTGCGACAATGCCAGTGAGAGCATGCTATCTGAAAGTTTGTTTCATATCGACTTAAAGTTGTACTTACACAATAGTCAAATTGAAGATGCTCCAGCGCGGCAACGGCTACCAAAGACTTGAACTGAAACGGCAAAGTCCACACGTGCACCCAGCACTCCATCACCATATGCCATACATCGATCCCATGATCCACTACTGAACAGCTGGATGCGCCCTGATAAAAGGGTAGTGTCTTTGAACATATCAGCGTTGACACGTTGACCACTCAACTTGAAGTCGGACCGTTGAGGCATGGGCCGCATGGCTGGCAACCAGCCGCAACCTAGCCGTGGTAATGTTGTGCTAAGGGCCCCAATAGCGTATGTACGACAGACTTTAATTCATTTGTTAGAAAGATAAATACTAGTACTGCTGTACTCGGCGGTACAGCCCTCGGAATTAAGAATGAACCCGAAGGGGCTCGGGGACTCACACAGTACTCACGTGCCAGTGCTGTACCCGTACCGCCCATGTATAGCCCTGAGGCTCAGGCTTGCTCTTATAGCCCAGTATCCTCCCTCTCTTCTGCTCCTGGCTCAACCCAATAATGGCGTTCTCAGGTCCTCCAATTGGTGGCCTTCCCGAAAGTAAGCTGCGTGTTCCGTTCTGATATGTTAGATATCGTTGTTGAGCCCGCAGCACTTCTCGTTAGACCAGAACCGTGGCGCCCAGCGGGTAAAGGATCGAGCAAAGGAGCGCGCTCTAAATGAGTCGTTGACGACCAACGCGACGACAAAAGTCACAAAAATGGTCAAAGGTGTTTCGATGGGCCGCCGAAGGGCTGCGACCACCTCAACGACACCCCCAGCCAATTTGGGTTACATCTTTGCGGGCGTGCCCGGCCCATTGCCTAGCGTTTATGGCACGATTCTTAGCGGTCGCTAATGAAAATTTTGGCGGTCGCTTCATGACTACTGAGGACACTATGCTGGTGCCTGTGTAAGTCGGTTGTGGTTATGCATCAGGGGTTTTTTCGGGTTTGGACTGTGGGGCTTTGGGCGTTCGCATCTCAATCCACTGTACGACTTCCCATTTTTCGTGTGTTTTGGGGGTTATAGAACCTACTAATGTAGCACTCCGTATATACCCTTTCGTCCACATCTACTTCCGACTAGTCAATTTCCCAACAACATGTATTAGCTGCTCACTGGCCAAGGTGGCATATCGCATCACATCGCGGGTACTTGGGGGTGTAGTTGCGCTGAGTCTGGTGGTTTGCCGGTGAGTTCGATTTCTTTGGGTCGCGCTGGGAAGGCCTAGTGAGGGTTCAAACGTTCAAATTTAAGCTGCAGCATTGCTTGCGCGGTATCATCCTCGCTAATTGCTCATTCCACATCGGTATTCGGATTTCAATATATTAGTATGAATGCTGTTTTACCATGTCCATGTCTAAATATAACTCGCACCTCTAGATGGTCTCGTGCACCCTAGTAGTGCACCCTAATATCGCAATGATGTCGCACATCGAATGTCGCGTAGTAAGCATCGCACCATATGATTACCGCTTATCGGTCTGTTCAATGAGATTGAGCCTGTGTTCGTTCCCCGTAAAGAAATCTTCCGTAGGGACAGCCTAGTGTGTGCAAGCTTCGACCACTGTATTCCATGTATTTCTCGTTCGCTCATGATTAATGCTCTTAGACCAGAGTAAGGCACCTCTGAGTCGATCGTACTCGGGACTACGCGTACTCTAGTCTACTGTCTAACGGATACATCGCGATGGGATGAGCACATTTCGTCGACGGCGGTAGGACACGGAGACGATGAAGTAAGGATCCCTACGTTTATGACGTGGCATTGAGCTTTGTACACAGTTGGAGTGGAAAGATGCTTGAGCGGCCATGCACTACCAGTCCAAACGATGATACCCGTTAGAGCGACCCGGTACCTTTCCTTTACGCAAAGATTTGTCGACCATCAATTGGAGTGAACGCACTTTTTCATGAGAGCAGGCACTGGCAAAGCCCTGTCTGTAGGGAGAAAAAAATGTTGTGTAGTTGGGAAGAAGACATTTGAAGGTATGATAACGGCCACAGTGGTGGTTGATAACATGCCATGACTTGGAGAATCGGCGACAGAGGTTGTATCGCACATCCATTGGCAAACTTGATCCGAAAAAGGACAGGAAAAAGGACAGGTTCAAGTTCACGCTCCGATCATGACTGCATGATTAGGCAAGAGGCCGAGGGATCTGGCCCGAAGGTGTGGTCCCCTCGGAGGCCATGACGGAGCCTCATCAAAGTGCTGTACTTTGACATCTCCGCGCGTCTCAATTTCCTTCGAGTGACAGAATAGCGGAGACGTGTCCAACGCCGACTCGGAGGCGGAGTTTCAGAGCAATGGCAGAAGACGGCCGTAGAGGACGGGGAGTTCAATGGAAAGAATACACTAGCGACAAGGTCATGGTGTACCATGATAGACTTTTGACTATACTCCATACTACAGCAGTATCCCAGGCGGAGACGAACGGTGTAAGGTACGAGGTACGAAAACCGTCTCGACAGGGAACTGAAATAAGCGACCAACTTGAACTGATGGCAAATTTTACACACGGATACTCGTTCCGGTCTGTGGCTCTAAAAATTGCATATTGCATGCACTGGCGCACTCATATCATAACAGCTGAGCGCTGCGCTTGCCATGTGTTATGACGCATCATCATCGCCATGGAAAACGATGCTACGCGTAGTAAATAGGAAAGACGAATGAGTGGGATAACAAAGAATCAGGACACATGAGGCAGTGCTTTCGAATTTCCAGATGGTCGTCACGGTCAACAAGTTGGCTCGGCGTCAAGTGTGCGCGGTCGTTGGCACGGTGAATCTCCACTCCACACTATAATACATTCATAACGTTACAAATGCTGTAATAAACGCCATGTACACTATTGTATTGTGGGTTGCGAGTCGTTGATGCCATCCTGCATTGCCCAGCCAACGCTCTCCCCCCGATGTAATTGTTTCCTTTTCTGTCCTCTAATATTGGCGAACCTTGTCAAAATCAAAGCCCAGTGCCTCGTGCGCACCCTATGGAGTTTCCGCGGATTTCGTCTCGCCAAATGGGGCGCGGGAAGCGATGCGGCCACTTCCTCCCTCGGATTGTGAGGAGAAGTGCAAAGCGGTTATATGAGCTGGCCTGGCCCTGCTGGAAGCACAAGGAACAAGCTCCGAAATGACGAGGTTCGTCACTGGCAGTTGAGACGATCAGTAGAGAGAGAAGCGGTTTCAGGACCGCAGCACGAGGACTGTTTGTTGACATCATATGACATAACCACACCAAATATCGGACCGGCCCTTGTTCCCCAGGAGGCCAGCAATGCAGTATTACGGAAACTTATATTGATTGCGAGTTCGGGAACATTAGGTAAAGAAAAGTGCACAAGAAGGAACAATAAGACCGGGAATTAAAACAAACGTTGCAAGATTGTGCGTGAGGAGGGATCGTCCTACTCTTGTACTGTTAAACGACACCCGGTGAACAAGGGCCGGAGCTTTGTCGCGGAGAAATGTTGACAAGTCTAGAATGATGGGACTGCGTGTAGAGTAGCGACGACGATATGAAATACAAGACGAGTTAACATGAGAGACGTGAGCCCAGGGAAGGTGAGGGGTGTAATTGGAACCTAAGCAAATCATTATGATGGTACAACAGGCACCTGTCCTGGTAGGGTTATTAATCTTCTCAAGTTCACGCCAAATAATCTTCTTCAAAGTTCGTTTCCTCCTCCTCGTGTGCGTCAGTAGCGACGATAGACGCAGATAGTCCGCTGGGTTGGTAACCTGCGCGCAAAAACGATGTGCGACGTGAGCAGCGCATAGGACGCCCACGACCCGCACGAGTGAGAAGCAAGTTCGCAAGCATCTTCGCCTGATATTCCTTTTGCGAGCGCGGAACGCGGGCTGGGGCGAGCGAAACGACGAGGGGAGGGGGGCTCGATATCCGTTTCGGCTCTGCAGTCAGGATGACGGCTGGTGACGGACGAGGAGAAGCGAGTTGTGGTACGCTTATTGGTACGCTCCTAGTCCTGCCATGACCCTGGTTCGGGTTTATAAGGGGATGCTCCGATAACGGCTGCGAGGGGTGGTATGAGATTGCGTTTCGTCTTGGGATTAAGTTGCGCCGCGGGATAAGAGGAGCGCCAGGTGTATTGCCGAGATTTTGTGCAGATAACTGTGAAGAAGAGGACACGGGAATGGTGCGAGGTGCGAAAAAGGGGAGGTTTGCTGCTCTGCGTGTGTTTGGAGGGAGTTCAGAATAGAGAGAGTGAATGCGAAGGGGGATAGATGGTGATTGGGTCGTCAGCATGGTTGGAGGGTCGAGATATATGGATGTTAAACTTGTGAAGATAAGTTACTTGTGTGATAAGAGGAATTGAATACAGAGGATGAACGATGAACGGGGCAGACGGAGGGCACGGGGGAAGGGGTGAGAGGGAAGGGGAGGCTGGGCTGGCCCTAATAAGCGTGAGGGAGAAAAAGGGGCCAGATCAGCACTTCCACCTGATCTCGATCTCGCACGCGGCAGACGCGGCGGGCGGTGTTGCTTCATTCCGAGGTATACACGTGACTCTTACGTATAAGCATCGCCTCTCAATTTGCTCGTCGCTTCTCGTCCTCCATTCTCTGGCCATTGCTTGTGCCCTTTTGGCACACAATATCCTCCTCTGCCAATTGTACACCCTCATAACAACACGTTTCTATCGTTGCCGTCCATGTCCGCATTGTCTCTTTTTCCTGTATGACCTCAGCCTTGAGAGCTGTCTCTTGCCCCGTTGGGATATCATGAGGAGCCCGATTCGGAACCCATTCTTCGGACCCGGCACTCGGGCGCTCTTCCAGCCGCCCCGCCTCGCCTTCGGGTCACTCAGCCTTGTTCCTTGTTCCGCCACTCCAGGTAGAGGTCCACGTCGCACAGCCTCGGCATCAGCACACAGGAAAGCCTCTTGAGCACGCACATTTTCTTGATACACGGCGCCACAGGGTCTCCTTGTCTTCTTACAAACATTCCTTCTTGAGGTCCAGGCCACTGCTTCTCTCTCTTTGACAGTTTAACGCCTAGACCCCTACGTGCACTGGCGCCGCCAACATTTGTCGTAACCGCCTTTTTTTCAGAAGGTACCGTCACCGTGCTTCTTCCTCGACATTTTTTGTGTCCTTTTTGCCAGCATTGCCTTTCCCTTACAAGATAAATGCCTCCACCGACGCCTGGAGGCTGTAGGGATGCTGTATAGCATTCTGTCTTGGGGTTTGTATTCCCGCACAAAAGTTGTTCCGCCGTTCCATTCGTACGTGTCACGTTATTTCCGTTCGGCCTTTTATCGTGTATTCTTCTCACCCTCCTCCCACTTTGTATTCTCACCTCACAATGACCTATTGTCCCGTGGCAGGGCCCGACAACTAGTGTACTGTGCTTCTGGTGGATTTCGCATGTGCTTCTCTGTGCTTCTCTCGGAGTTCCCCGCGGGCGTTAACATGTTATTCTCTTTATATGCTTTTGTCCTCCAAACTGCAAATTGCGTTCCTCAAGGGAGACATTAGCGGTTCCTTGGGTTTGGTTATACACGGAGAATATCACCCCGTGTTCACTACACCCCACACGACCGCAAGCTGGCCCACGCTAAATCTAGTCGCTTGATAGGCCAAATTCTGCCGCGCTGGGGACATGATCTCTAGGTAGATTGGTCTCTTATTGGACATTTGCAAGCTAACAGGTGGCTGACTACAGACTTCATGTAGTATAATATAGACGGACTCCCCATATCCTGCACCAATCTCTCCGTACCGTATGCCTCTTCCATTTCTGTGGCTGGCGTACTTCCGATGAGCGGCTGCTTATGTCAACACGGTGCACGTGACGTGCCTATCATTATTGGTCTCGGCCACCTATCGAACAAATACATGGAGCCTCTCGTTGTCTAGTCGCCGTTTCTAGCACTCGATGGACATTCCCCCAGTGACAAATTTATCATGCTAGGCAACAAGCTGTGTTAACGTGCTTTGATCGAAAGCGCACTCGAAGAGTATTTGCGCAGTAGACGACGACCCGGCGAGGATCTCTCGGGAATCTTCTTTGGTATCAGCCGGCCACTCGAAAAGTTATTTGGGAATACCATCAGTGGCTGTTCAACGCTCTCGGATATCTATCTCAACCCAATGCCACGTTTCGGCCGTGAACGGGTTCTTACACACCGGTTCGAGTTCGGATCCGCCAAGTTCTTTGCTCCTTTCGACCCTCCGCTGTATTTCTTCACTTGTAAATTCGTCATTATATATATACGTTTGTCGGTCCTGGTCCATGATTGATGCAAATTGCTATGCTTGATGCTCCGGAATGCTGATAGAACCAGTCTGATGAAAGCCTTTGAATTTCCAATTCCCAATTGTTGTGGTTTTTAATTTGCAAGTTCGCAATACAGTACTTGTTTTGAAGATCACAACAACCCCTGGTATTCAATATTCAATGCCCATCAATCACAGATCACCAATGACCCTTCAAGGCTAAGGCTACGTATGATACGGTGGTTCTACAGTAGGAACCACACTATGCTGTGCGGACCATCAATTGTCTGCGATGCCTATAATTTGACCCATCCGTTGATATTTATTCCAGCCCCATGGAGACAGACGACCAACTTGAATGGGTTGTGGGCTGTGGCTGTGGTGGATCGTTGATGACATCGATGACAACCGACGCACACGGACGCCAGAATAGTCAATCAATCACGATTTGAAGCAATCTGAGGCTTTTAGTCTAACACCGCGCGCCAATCTGAACTCGGACTGATACTGTACCCGTCCTGGTCGCGTTGTGATGATCGCCATTCTCTCGCATCGCACATCGCAACGTGACGTCTGGAGATCGAACAGAGTGCAACGGAACTGAGAGATCGATCGACACAGTATCACGCAAGTTCAAAAAGAATTGGACTTGTGTTTGATATTAGGAGCCTACCACATCCTGTTGCATCGAGACTAGTAGACAGGGAAAGTTTGTGGAGGCTGAAGTGGTACGGTTTACTAGTCGCCGAGTACTAGATCCCAGTGTGGTGTGGGGTAAGCACGAGCAGAAAACTGAGTGATAGTCTTTCAAGTTTGACGACGGATTAATATTAAATAAAAGCTGACTCGGAGGGCTTAGCCAACGCTGGTGACCGGAAAAACGTAGAGAGTTACGTAGAAAGAACAAGCACGTACTACTAAGTAGGGTGCCATCATGATTGGCCTAAAATGGTGTGACGGCAACCACCCTGAAGGAGCAGGCTTTGCTACAAGATGAAGGACAGGTTTGAGGGCTTTGACTCCTTGTGTCACGGTGCCGCAGCACTCTCGACAGCCGCACTACGTTGAACCCGCGATTGACGATGTGATACAACGATAAGAATAGGAAAGGAGCCTACGTTCATAGGAAGTATAGTAGTAAACATTCACCGTTATGCTCGGTGTAGACTATCAAAAAAAGGGTGTCATCACATTGGGAATCAATCGAGGAGCAAGCGATCTTTCACCTAAAGTGGAACCGAACCTCTGTGCACAAGTCATCCGGATCGCCTTCATATCCAAAATGATACGTTGTGTGGTGCCAAATGGCAGCTTTCGCTGACATCACAAGCCGTGATCCTCGCAATCACCATCCATCCAATCATCCAAGAGGAACTATTCGCCTCAGCCTGCTAGTAAATGATCCGTCTTTCTCACCTCAATTAAGCTGGGTCATGCTTAACAGCGCCCACAGCCACGAACGTAGGGTTCCAGTTGATGGGAAGGGGAAAAAGAATTCGTTTAGCCCAATGGAAACCAACGCAATTCTGACGCCAAAAAATACCACCCCGTAATTAGTTATGGAAACCCGTCCGCGTTTGTCGCGCTCAATTGGCAAAGCGTTACTGTACCAGTATTGCATGTTACCATCAGCGTCAAGGTGCCATCGCAGATCGATGGTGTTCCGTTTTCACCACGTGTCTCAGGGTCGTCACTCTGGGTGTAGCAACGTGCGACAATTGGGAAGTGGATTGCGCCTTTTTGTTCAGGGTGAAGAACGTTCTGTCGTCGGCTCTTTTAAGTCGGATCTTCGGGAATACCAAAGTAGTAGAAGCTCTGCGTTCGAGTCGACCGTTGGATGAATATGAGATAATCGAGGGTAATGTCCAGTGAAGGCAGCCGAGCGCTGCTAGCAGCTGCATCTAGTTCGGCTTGCCATGGCTTGCACTCGACTCGGGGATCAACGTGCTCGTGAATGTAAGCATGAAAGTGTTTGGTCTTATCATGGCGCCCGGGCCATCGCTTGCGAGCACAGCTCTTGGCGATGAATAGGGCAACCACCCTACGCCTGAGACCAGCGACCGGCCAGATAACGAAGACCTTGGTTGAACCCCAATTCCAATCCAGCCCCAAGCATGTCTAACCCCGGTCTCCAAACCGTACGTGCTCTCAGCTCTTACTTACGCACACACGTGCATCATTTGTGGCTTACTTACAAACACACAATCACCGACAGTCCGACGAGCATGTAGCGTTGTTCATTGCTCGAGTCAGGGAACGCATCTACCGCTACCTTTACGGCCCCAGACCCGCGTTTCTCGCCCCCGTCGGCTGGGTTCTGACTTTTCAGGTATCCGCGATTAGCGCCATGTGGTACATTTCGGTGAGTCAAGTACCGCTTCCTTGGTTGATGGTCCACCTGACTTCTCGTGCGGTCGCAGATGATTCCTTTAAGGATCAGTCTCGACATCTACGAGCGACACATTCGAGCCATATTCCCCCAGTTACCCTCCATTCGACAGAAACTACTCTCACTTCGGACGACCGTGCTCGAGTTTTTCCCCAAGTCGCCGTCGCCGTTGGAGTCTCGCGCAGCTTCTTCGTCAGCTAGCTCGCGTTCTCACCAAGGTACCCAAAGCACGAATGCCTCAGCATCGCCGCTTCCTACACTCGACGTCGATCTGGATGCCATCCGCGCTGGAAGTTCTTAATCTGGACGTGGCAGTTGTAGTGGTTCGGTTACGTTGAGTTTTGGTCCTTTTGGAAATGGCTGGTATTCACAAGGAAGTCTCATGCCTACCCTCGCATGGGTCCCATTGCGAGGACATTACTAGAATCTAATATGGAATTTTGCCCTATCTGTGAGTTTGTTATTGACGTGCACTGCGTATGTAGATATTTAGTCTAGGGAGTCTAGGAAATACAACTTGAGAGCTGGACCCCAACTAGACATGCAGCACTGAAATTCTCCTCCACCTCTCTTGACATTGTGAATTATGTCTTCCCTTCGAACTTTGGTACAATGGATCTCCATGCCCGGACTCGCGCATGTTTACCTTCAAACGAATGGTTGCAGCACAGTGCTGTTGTCCGAACCAAAGAAACTGGGAACAAGTCCGCGGGAGGATTTCTGACGAGCTGGCATTCTCAGCTGGTAGATCTAAACGAATGAGTTCTAGTCAGATGTAAGTTAATACTAAGTAGATGACACCTCGGACTGTAGAGGGAGGTGAGGTGATGCTGTCTAAAGTCGGTAAAACGGAAACGCAGTGGCAAACACATACTGTACTTGGGTGCCTTTACTGTCAACTGCCAGTCACTCTACCGTTCAGTGTGAAATCGAAGTTTACACATGCTTGATGGCTGTTGAACGTACTCGAGTACTGAGTACTGAGCGGTCAACGCGTTGACCACTCGGAACTCGAGTACTAGGTGTAGGGGTCTCAAGATGATCTCGAGTTCCCCGGCGCCGAGCCGGAGTCAACACCCCGACTCCCATCAATTCGGAACCCGAATCCTCGGCCACCCTTCCCTCACTCCATCCCCTGAACCAAATATTGCGAACGACCCGTGTCGTCTACTGTCCAAGCAACATCCTCAACACCCTCCACTTCCAACATCCAACTGATAACCGATGCCTTGGTCGACTATGCAAAGGTAACGGGAATAGACCTTTCCAAAAATCTCTTCGCTGTCGCGATCGAATCAGCAAATTCTCCCGGGGATATCCTAGAACTGCTCCAAGAACGAGAGAAGCCATTCAAAGACTATCGAGAAGGAAATAGGAGTCTAATCAGCTGCCTCAGCCCGGCGGTGAATGTCATTCAGGCGTTCTCGGACGTTCTAGGTGAGGCGGTCAACCTGGTGAGTCACAAATGTCATCTGGTAACTCTTTTAACGTGACCTCGTCAGGTCCCCTTCCCACCAGCAAACGCATTATTCGTTGGGATCGTTGTCCTCCTCTCTGTTCGTCCCTTTAATGTGCTATTTATCCACTTTCCTTGTGATATATGGGGTTTCCAGGCCGCCAGTGGGGTCACATTAAGTTACGATGCCCTCCTGGACCTCTTTGAGTGCTTGGGGAATTTCCTCAAGCGTCTGGAGGTCTACACGACAATCCCGCCCACTCCAATGATGATGGATCTCACTATCAAAAATAATGGTTGAGTTACTTTCGGTGCTTGCCTTGGCTACAAAACAAATCAAGCAGGGCCGGTTCGGTAAGTGCAACGTCAGATATACGTTACTTGTGCTCAATGTGTCACAGAGAAATTCGTGAAGAAGTTGTGGGGAAAGGGAAAGACAAGATACAGGCTACCCTCGAGAGATTGGATCGGTTGACGAAGGGCGAGGGACTGTTGGATGTTGCGCAGACCTTGAGTGTCGTCCACCAAGCATCCGAGTCAAACGAAATAAACAAGATGAATGTTCAACACTGGCTGTCTCCCCCTGATCCGTCTACGAATCATAACTTCGTTTCGAAAGCACGACATAAAGGAACCGCAGCATGGTTCTTAGAGAGCATTGTGTTAGCAGAATGGAAGGCGAAGGGGTCACTTTTGTGGATTCATGGAAAACGTACGTCTTTCGAACCATTGACGAGTGCCTTACAATTATAACTTTTTTGATCGCACAGCGGGGGCAGGAAAGAGCACACTCCTGTATGTCATAACTTTTTTGGATTGTTTGAGGTCATTCAATAAGGTCTACTAGGTCTGCGGTTATTCAAGACGTCAAGGGTATGAATGCGGCAGGATTGGCCACAATGGCTTACTATTACTTTGATTTCCGGGACGTCAAAAAAGCAAGACTGCTACGGCCTGCTATCCTCCTCGTTTCGCAGATTTCTGCCGAATCGGACTCTTGTTAGAATGCACGAAGGACATGCTGAATCTGCCAGGGCAAGGCCCAATTTATATCATCGTCGACGCTCTCGATGAATGTCCCAGTTTGTCGGGGACGCCGTCTGCTCGCGAGGTTTTGGAGCTGATCGGAGAACTCGTCGATTTGGAACTCCCGAATGTACATCTGTGTGTGGCCAGTTGGCCGGAGATGGATATTCGAGTGATCCTCGACCCATTGACAACTCCAAGATTTCGCTTCATGACGAGACCGGGCAAAAAGAGGACATAGTTCAATACATCAAGTCTGTTGTCTATTCGGACTGGAACATGCGGAGATGGAAAGAGGGTGACAGGCAACTTGTCGTCGCTACGCTCTCCGACAAAGCGAATGGCATGTACGTCATCACATACTCGTCTCTTGACTTAGGCTTCACACGGACGCTCAAATGGTCTCGTAGGTTTCGCTGGGTCGTCTGCCAGGTTGACAGGCTGCGTCGTAATCTTCCAGCGAGTATTTGGAAGGTCTTGAACGACTTGCCGATGACGTTGGATGAAACATATAGCCGCACCCTGGGTATTGATGAAGAGAAACGCGAATATGCTCGGCGGCTTTTCCGATGCCTCATGGTGTCTATTAGCCCTTTTCGTGTCGAAGAACTCGCGGAGATTCTTGCAATTCAGTTCGAAGAGGAAACATTCCCTACATTTAACACAGATTGGTGTCCAGAATACGCAGAAGAAGCGGTCATGTCCGTATGATCCAGTCTCATCACCAGCGTCGACAGGGGAGAACATCAAGTAGTACAGTTCTCTCACTTCTCCGTCAAGGAGTACTTGACTTCGGAGCGACTCGCGGCGGCTGAAGAACGTCTTTCAAACTATCACACTCTCCCCGAACCCGCACAATACCATCCTTGCACACATTAGCCTCAGCGTCCTCCATCTTGACGACGAAATCGACAGAAATACCACAGCTCACTTTCCCCTCGCCCCGTATGCCGCTCGACACTGGGTCGATCATGCCCAGTTTAGGAACGTATCATCGCACCTTAAGGAGGTCATGAAGCGTTTATTTGATTCCGCAAAGCCGCATTTCGCCACATGGGTCTGGCTATACGACATCGATCATCATTGGACGCAGTCCATGCCCACCATACATCCGATGCAGCCTGAGGCTATGCCACTTTATTATGCTTCTCTGTGCGGTTTCCATGCTCTCACGGAGCACCTGATCGCTGCCCATTTACCGGACGTCTATAGCAAGGGCGGTTCTCATAGGACTGCGTTACATGCCGCTTCAGTCAAGGGTCATTTAGAGGTCGCATGCTTCTCCTTAGAAATGGTGCTGATCCCGACTCTCGTGACCATCTCGGCAGAGTCCTACTAGCTATATGGATTCGAACAGACAGCCGGACGGTAGGAACGATGAACGGACGGATTATGTGGATGGACAGCTATAGTTGAACCATTATATCTTTCTCTTTAGGGGCGGGGGTATGCTGCCTCTGCTGCCGCAAAGACACACAACATACAGAATTAGTCGAGGAGATCCAACAATTGAACCTCTTACCCAACAGCAGCGCTAATCGCGAGCATTCATACGAAACGGTCACGTGAGCTTGATGCCTTGTTGAGGGTCGTGGCAACACTAGTACTAGCTCAAGCCCTCCTATCGTCGCAACCCGCTATTTCAGATTGTCCCGCACTAAACTGAACAGAATCCCATTCTACAGTTAAATGACATTTACACGTCGGTGCAATATACGTCCTTCTAAGTTGTGCTTTCTCTAAGGGCTAAAATCGAAGCGTCAGTCAGATAACGCATTTATAGTGAGATTCACATCGGTGCCGTGGTCTATCAAGAGCCGTGCGGGGTCAAAATATCCATGTCGTGACGCGAAATGCAGGAGTCCAACATTTCGTCGAGCGTGCGTTCAGATCAGAGCCGCACTCCAGCAATAACCGTGCGACGTTGACATGTCCAAATTGTGACGCAGCGTGTACTGGAATGAAGCCATTCTCGTCTCGGGATTTGATGTCTGAGCCACGATCTATAAGGTGGTGTGCCATGTCAGGCTTTCCATTAGAACAGGAGCAGTTCAATGGTGTCTGTTACTTCTTATTCAGAGCATCGAGACTTGCGCTAGATCCAAGTAGCAATTCCGCAATATCACGATACCCGGATTGAGCTGCCGCGTGTAGTGGGGCCCAGCCTTCATCGTCGGTGACATTCACATCCGCGCCAAAATTGACGAGGAGACGCGCGATCTCGGCGAGCGATGATTTCGCCATGAGTCCACCCTGCGATACCCTATGAAAAAAATATATATATTTGTCACCTCTCGTATTGCTACTACAGTCAAACCCCTCTTAACCCATACCTCCAAAAACCTTTTTTTCAGGCGTAACTCCTCTAGCCAATACCCTAGCAGTCCTCCAAATGGGTATGGGTTAAGAGGGGTTCGACTGTAAAAGCCGAAACGCAGCCGGACGGACGCGTGCCGGGAGAGGGAATGAGGGGATGGCGCACTTACGAAGGTCGGGGCTGTAAGTCGGGGCTATAAGTGCTCAGTGTAAGTGCTCAGTGCACGAGACACAACGAGAGAATAACAGAAGAGAGGTGAGTACAAGAAGATAGTCCCCACAGGAGGTTGACCTCATCCAAACCGTGATTTGACTCATCAATCTCGTCATCGGATGTCACCACGCGCGGGGACGCGGATGGTTGAGACTTGAGACTCGAGGAGATTGCCCGCTTCCATGAGCATAGATACAAGGACAGCCCTAGCTAGGGTCATAAGTACCGTCCGGCCTCTCCCTTCCTTATTGTGAACGATGCTATGAGACAAAGCAATGGGAAAAGGACAATAACGCCACCAAAAGCACTGTCTCTGACGGAAAAGTGGAAAACTTCTATGCACAACGTACCGACGTCGACGCACATCCCAACCCAACACTTGCCGTCTTGTCCCAACGGTCCAACTGTCCCATAGATGGGCAAATGAATCCTTATAGTTGACCTCCCACGCCTTGGTGGGATTGAATTCTTTCAGACATCCTAGCACCGTGGGCCGTCAGCGCGTCAGGACGTCCCCATCGGTGACTTCGAAACGCCTGCTTTGTTTGAATACTCCGTCGTGGGCAATTGTTACGAAGATGGATGAATATCCGTCAGAAACAACACCATACAGTAGCGTCGTCACGGTCGGCGACGTCACTGTCTATGGTGTTGTTTCGTTTTGCTTTGCTTTCGTTGCAGTCGAGATTGGTGGAAAAATGCCAGGCATACTACTAGTAGTATATCTGGCATCGCTCCACCAATCGGCCTAGCTGAGGTAAAGCGCGGTTGAGGTTTTAGCTTCAAGGACAAGTAGGAGGAACTGGAAGCGTCGTTTAAGTTGGCTCGTCATATCACGGCGACCACGATACACGACGTGACCTATCCCGCGGTCTACCCTTACATTGACGATGGTACCCAAGAAATCCCCCACGGATTTCCCATTTACCGGCCGGGTAATCTTGTGGGAGAAGCCTTGAAAGATACCGTGACTCAATTCGCCAGGGATTTTTATATTGTACCAGATGAGGCTGGGACGATATAAAAGTCTTTGGGAAGTATCATATCTTCCGAGTTCAAGTGGTTGCCTTACTGGTAGTTCTCGGAGTAGTTTACCATTAGAGGGTCTATACCAACCATACATGAGATATGGGTCCACGGTCGGCAGTGAACGGGAGTGCTTGAAAGACTTACTCAGGCACGAAGTACAATATCTTTCGTCTCGGGGATATCTGGAATGCGCCACTTCAGCAACTCCCATACATTGGGGACTCGATCAAACTCCTCGGTAAACTCCAAGCCATATGTAAAAACGGCTCGTTCGAGAACACGGAATTCTATTGCCACCATTGTGGGGACACCGGGGTTAAGATTAAGAAGGGGAACTCTTGAAACCCATTGAGGATGTCCCGTGGGGGCATGTGTTATTGAGAACACAGTTTGTGCATATTTGGGTGCATCATGATGGTTGTTCTACTCGCAGAGTCGCACGTTTCTACTAACTCAGTATTTCTAGGGCGCCTAAGTGATTGCTCGCACGCACGCTATAAAACCTCACGTGTCACGATCTGTGCATGTCCTCACCTGGTGCAACTTGCCTGCAACTAGGGTATATGCGCGGTGTGGTCCGTAGGTGGCCCAAAGAACAACGAGTTCTTTCGCTGGCTCCAGTCGACGCGGCCTTAGTGCGCGAGATCGGACTCATCGGAGGGTAAGACGAATCAAGGACTTTGATGAGGCATCCCGTGCTTGATACGAACATGATCCGGAACTCAAGCGTCGAAGAGAATGTGGAAATTTTGATGATCTTAATTCATGATCTTTTAGATTGTGTCCGCCGTGCAAGGATCTCCACCAACTACACAGCTCAGGCTGAACGATGGCCAAGAAGTACGGCACCTTCCAAATCCACCACGGTGGCCCGGGCATCCATCCCAGATAAGCATCCAAGGCCAGAAGTTGTCGTGCTCTTGTGCTCTTGTGCAATGTCGTCAACCCTAATGTTGTCGTTGAGTGTGCTGCAAGATCATAGCCACTGCCAGTGGATTAGAGCAGGCTCAGAATAACTAGTGCACTAGTTCAAGTTAGTGGTTGGAGGTGGATTATAATCTCTGCCGCTAGCTGAACGGGTGGCAGGTGTCAGGGTGACTAACGACCGCCACGGACCTTAATTACAGTACGGTGTTCAGAAGGGTTCCGTAGTTCCACGTGAACGACTCACGCCGTGACCTCGCCTCGCCAACACTCAGAGTTCAAACTCGGGACTCGGGACTGATTTTATATCACGCCTTCTCTGTCGCAATATTACTGGCCCCGAACACGAGGCCTGACAAGGTCCACAATCGAGCGAATGGGGTATTTTCACTCCGAGGCATGGGAATGTTCTATTCAGTTATCAATTCATTGCCTGGATTTTTCAATTGGTAGACTAGGTACAGTCTTCCCACTCCCTTATCTATCATGTGTGCCAACGCATTCATGCTAATATTTTACTACGATGTGTGTTGACAACGCTTACGCTGACGACCTTCTGTGGGAATACCTAATATAAATTTTTCCATGTCCGCTCGCTGTGGTCATCGCAAGCGGGCCGCGGTCGCCTTTATAATCGGTAACTGTAACGTTCACACACATGTGAACACTAGACGCCCGTTCTCACCGCTCACAATCATTCCTGATGTTGTCAGCCTCGAGACAGGCCCCTTCTGTCATTTAATTATGGTCCCACAGTGCGAGCGAGGAACCCGTGCTTCTGCCAAAGCGTACCTCTACACCTGCCAGTCGTCAACGTCGTACTATGACGATAGTGGTTACGCCATGAGTCCGAACTCCGGCAGCTTTTCATTGGGACTGAAGATTGGGACCTTCTTCTCGTAAGCGTCCCTTGTGCCAGTATGCTTGCGGCGCAGGTTATTTAGGCTTGTACGAACTCAGGAATATCAAGATTGTGACAGGGGCGCGGGCAACCTTTGCACTTCTTGCAGCTTGGCTTCTCTGGTTTTGCTCTAGCGCTTTTTCTACTATCTACAATGCCCCTCACATGTAAGTTACGTCGCCGGCGGCCGTAAGCGCTGCAGTGGGTGCCTGTCTAGCCAACCCCAGGCCCCATCAGGGGCACAGGTTCTTCAGACTCTGATTGATTTGAATGGATCTCGGGCGGGCACTCCATGGATCACCCTTTGTCACCTCGGCGATCGTTTGGGAATCTGGCATTGCTTTGACCGCACGCCGGAGCAGTCACATAATCTAAATGTGTACCCTTAAGAAGTTGCCACGTTTACTCATCGGAAATCGAACCGCATATGCTTCTGATCTCGCTAACTTCTTTCTGGTTTTCGTCGTGGCGGTCCTGATCATCCGGCCGTCGCCCTGGTTCGTATGCACTAAAGTGATCGTATCCGGTGCAGTGGATACTCGTGTGAATACTTTTTTCTGTCGCGATGTGTTATAGTTGGTATCGGTCGTGATGAAGAGTACGCTCTGGGTACAAAATGCAACCCGTTCGGCCGATCTTAAGCGTATCCCTTCCCCCAAACAACCCGTCGCCCCCTCTTGTTCCTTCTGCCTTCCCGCTCCGTAATGACTCACGAAGACTCTCCTCTGCTTCCTCAGAACAAGAACACCCATAGAGTGGAGTATGGCCTCCCAACGAAGACCGAAACCTCCTCTTATGACCGCTTCACACCTGGACGAAAACGAATGATCCTCGCTCTTGTCTCACTTTCCGGAATGATCCCATGTACGTCCATTATTCCTGTGCTCGCACATACTGTCCTGGCTGACTAGCTCATTTTGTCGGGAACCCTGGATAGTGTTTGTTATTGGCTCGTTCGTCCCGTGTATACCACAAATATCTCGCGATTTACGAACGACGGGGACTGTCGTCAAGCAAGTTATCCTCACCTTCTGCTCCGAGTGGCCGTGAAGATAAGCTGACATTGATTTGCTCTACCATTTTACAGTTTGGCAGTTGGTTGCTACATGATTTCGGGCGCACTGGGCAACCTTACATGGTCGAATTACGCGGGCTTTTGTCAGTTACATTTTCCTATTTGATCTACTTAAGCTGCGCCACTACCCCACGGGGTGGGAATCAGCCGCCAATCCTATTGGAGTTGAGGCGTATTCATTTTACAACTATCACTAACCCGTTCGCCACAGATGGCAGACGGCCCGTCTATCTGACTGTACTGCCCATATTTGCCATGGGCTCGTTAGGAGTCGCGCTCGCGCGAAACGTTCAACAATTGTTACTCTTCCGGGTGGTCCAAGCGTTCGGTGGCGGCGGTGGCATGTCAATAGGCGCTGGCGTTATCAGTGACATCTACCGTTTGGAGCAGCGTGGCACAGCCATGGGAGTATTTTTTGCCGTGAGTGAAACGATTTG
>WTXE01000452.1:0-18467 GCA_022496225.1 Russula aff. rugulosa BPL654 | reverse complement strand
ACAAGTACTTTATAGGGGAGAATACATGTATGACAGTGCGAATGGAAGGGATTAAGGGGACACTAAAGGTCAATGTAAACTACTAAATTTGGGTAAGTCCGTAGGGAGGAATGAGCCGCGCGAGCTCGATTTCAACAACTAGGCCCTGTGGTGAATATAAGGGCATAGATAAATAACACTCAGTCACTCGAAGACGAGAGAACTGTATATATTATGTACCTAGATGAATTACTAGGTACAGTCAGTAGTGTAGTATGAGTAGCGGCATGGACCGGTACTCACTGGTAATCGCCCTTCAGTCACCCGACGACGAGGACTGAAGGGGATAATGAAGAACTAACAAGAAAAGAACAGGGTTCAGCGATCGACCAGGAATCGGAACGCTTGACGGCTCGTTCGGCTCGTTCGGCGTTGCGGATTCCGAGTCGTGTTGCAATGAGCCGGAGGCGAAAGAGGGCAGGGGAACGGGATAAATACGAGTTGAGCGGGGGAACTTAGCCCTGACAGCACGTTAATATACACGATTTGGCGGGTATCCGAAGCCCAACAAAACGTGTGGTGAGCTGGGATGAGGGAGCGAAAAGATGAAAAGGCGATGTGTCTCGACCACGCGATCCTTCCAAATACTCATTGACCCCTTTGAAAGTAAAGCGAATGAGAGAGGGGGGAGAGTGTGTGTCGGTGGAGGGAGACGTCGATTTTTCCAGTCTGATCGAGGTCGAGGCAATTCTTACAATAAGCATAAGAGACTCGAGCCTTATTAAAGTCAATAGGTAGGTGACCATTGACTAGGTTGTGAACTTGACGGAATGGGGAATGTTCAATATTTAAAGATGGATAAAGGTGAGTGGCAGATAGAAGGAGTTTGGTGATCCTGGAAATGGAATGCCATCCAGGACAAGTTTTCGCAGGGTTGGCGTAGATCCACCCAACAACAAATTAGGGACGCCTGACGCCATGTTATTCGTGAACAAGAGCTTCAGATCTATCAGTATCTGGAACGGCTTTTGCATCACTGTCGAGACATTTTCCCATGGCGATCTTGAAATATGCCGAAGATCCATTTCGAATACGCGGCCATTGTGCTCGAATATCGCAACGATGTTATCTTTTTCCAAATTTGACTGTTTGAGTAGTAATTGCCCCTTAATACAACAATGGGAAAGGTGTTCTCCGTGCGCAGTAAAGTTGCAGATTCAGACGATGTAGTGACGAGTATCCTCGGGAGTAGGTCGGTTGTGTCTCTCCCGTCACGGTATTCCACACATGAATTGTTGGTCGGATGTTGGGTCGAAAGCATGAGAAGTTGAGAACCTGGGACAGTTGTTGCAAAGTTTTACGCAAAAGTCATACGGTGTGGATGTGGCTTACTTTCTATCTGAACGGCCGTCTATCAGTATTGATAGCGAAGGCGCATGATGATGGGGTGATAGCGCAGCTCGCTACGCTACGCAGCTATTTTGCGCAGAGCACTGCGCTTACAAAACACGCATAGACACGAAGAAGGCGCGTACAATACGCGTGAGTCGTGACATTACGTCTTCTCTCACATTTACTCTTCTGTATGTGCGTCCCAATACTCACTATGCAAATTGGTTCATCGCTACGATGTGCTTCGTTTTTGCCAGTTTTGGTTGGCCCATCGATAAAGAAATAAAAGAAGCTAGAGGGAAAAGGGTGAGATCTTCCCCTTCCCATCCATCATGCCATTGGCTCTTCTCATCCTCAAGTTTCGCGGCAGAGGCGTCGCCGTCTTTCGCCACCGTTGCACTGATTATGATGTGAGTCGCCCCCAGTATCCTTTTTCCTGGATTGCCCGTTTACCACCGGCAACATAAAGAGTATCATTGCTGTCGCACGACGCAGCCTGCGGCCCTTGCAACACCTCGGTCCAGACGACGGCGATCTCATCCTCCTGGCATCAATCCCAGGTTATCCCGACACGAGCGAGGTCGAACTGACCAGAGAGGTCTGGCCGACCGTGAGCTCCATCGTTCACTCCGTGACCATAGCTCTCGAAACTGGTGCGTCCGTCATCAATGTTCAGTACAGTAGGCTCTTCCTAGCTGACGAGTCTTCCAGAAACTCTATCGGCGTACTCCGAGTCCGAGTGTAACTCTCCCTTCGGCTCTCTTGACAACGTGCGAGCAGCACCGAGCCTTGTCGGGCCGCCAACTCGGTCACCATTCTCCTCCACTTTTTCAGGCCGACGGGTGGCGCTTCGAAAACCCGTCATCTACCTGTACCCGCCTTCCCGCCTTTCGAACGTGACCGTGGAATTGCTCCTCACTTCATCGTGGAGCTTCTCGGCGATATATCCTTTACCCCAGACCGCCATAACATCAGGCGAAAAACAACAAATCCCTGCGCAATCCTTAACCTGGACCGTCGACGCAGAACCCGATGGCAGACTCGTGGACAAGACCTCCGGTGTGAAAGTGACCTATCTTTATTGGGAAGCAACGTATGTTATGCTGTTTTGTGTCGCGCGACCGCGTTTAATCTCTTTTTTCTCGGATATATTTGGCTTTTTCAGCGCGGATTCTAGTCTCGTCACACCAGACACCTCTCGTGCAACAACACCTGTAGAAGATAGCGAGACGTTTGATCCATCCCGCCCGTCTCTGAGCCCGGCCAATTCAATCCTTCTCCCGATTGGCAAAATCCCGAGTTACCTAGACGTGGCACTCAAGGCACTCACACTACACACCGAGGCCCGTACCTCTTTCATAACGTATGCTCCTCTCTTCTTCCGCCAAGTCCGAGTCCGATAAATCTCACGAAGTCCTCTTTTTTTTTTCCCCGCCACGCAGATATTGGCTGCCGAGTTTACTCAAACACGAATACATAGCCTTGCGGTTCATCGCGCAGTCATCGTACGAAAAAGCAGCTCGGATGCGCATCTCGCCCACACCTGACGTCGTCAACCGTGTCTTCATGCTTTTCCGCGGAGTCAGCCCAGACGATGTGGGCCTTTGGGCGCCGGCGGCTGCTCGCGCGACTGCGGAGGATGGCGCGAAGTTCTGGTCGAATGTGGTCGGCGTTGATGCGGTGCGCGCGTCCGATCGTACATTATTCCGAGTTTTGGAATGGGGAGGGATGGAAGTCGAATGAGTACGTGATTCTCGTCAGGGAAAGCAACGGTTTGGACCTTTTTTTTGGTTTCAGTTTTGATCTTTTCCCTTTCCTTTTGCAACTGTTTTCATGTCCAACCAAGAGGAAGTTCAGGCCCAGATTTGCATATACTTTTTGAATTTTGGCGCAAGCCACAGCACGACGGCTTTGCATTTACGACAGAGCCAAAGTTATTGGGTCTGAAGGCCAAATTGGCCCCTTGTAGAAGTTATGAAGTTTCAAAGAAATGACTCCCAATCGCATGCCAGGAAGACGAGTTGTGGACAAAAAAATTACTCAAATACTATTGTAGTACTAAAATGACACCCGCACATCGGTCACGCATCATCTTCCTCCCCTGATCGGTCTGATCTCCATGGAAGCGCGAGCTCACTCGGGCCGACTAATGTAACTTACCCTTCACGAGCGTCACGTGGGGTTACATGGCATCCAATGCACTGGCAATAAATTATGGGCATTATTTCTAGCGAATAAGCAGAATATTGCAATGAATAGCCAAGTGATATGTGGTCTCAAGGGTCCATAAATCGAACAATTGCAGCGAAGGATAGGAAATTGTGTTCAATGCTTCCAGCTTCCAGAAAAAAGGAGCGAAGGGGTCACTGGCAAGGGATTTTCTATGAGTTATACCCATAAAATTGATAAATCATGTGGCATCTGAATTTGTATCGGCACCAAGATCGGTACAGTACAAGGAGATCGTAATTTCTAGGGGCACGTAAAAGTCCAATTACACAAGATTAATGATCTTGGCAAATGTAATAATCCAAAAATGTAATAATCCAAAGTGGTATGTATGCGAATGTCCAAAGAAGAGAAGTGGGTGGAAGAAAACTGCATCACAATCCACAGAGATAACGGGGTACTGGTTCGGCAGCCACCTCCAACGTACCCTGTCCTATTTGCCCACCGTTTATCTCTACAAAAGCGTCCTGTGCGATGTTGAAACCGGACGAGCTGTCGATGGCGGTATAGATTATCGATTCACCCGTCGTCGTGCTGGTCAGTTTCCAGCATCCGCCGCAGTAAGGGGAGTTCCACACAACGCCGGGCGCGCCGCCGATAAAAGGGAAGGTGGGAAGATCGCCGAACGTCGCGTAATTTGTCACGAGACCGTTCGCCCCGTTTGAGCATGCGACGCCGTTGAGCGAGCCGCTCGGGTTGTCGTACGTGGCGTCGTATGTGGCAAGCACGATTGTGGGCGACCGCGCGCTGTGCTCCGCATGCGGAAGAGCATGAGCAACATGCGTGAGGAGGAGGAGTGCGAGAGCAAAGGTGGTAGAGAAGATCATTGTGGATGACTCGGAGTAAGAGCGAGGGCAAGAGCTGGGTTGTAGAAGCGACTGGGCTGTAGCCGATGAGCTCCCCAAAGAAAATCATGCGCTGTTTTATACGCAAAATTGGTGAGGCAGCAAGTGAGGCAGTGAACAAGCCATCATGACGCCGAGAGAGCAATGAAGACAAGGATTATGCAGTACTGAGATACAATTGGTTGTCAGAGTCACTGAGTACAGCCTCTTGTCCGTGCTGTATTTCCGATCAGGCAGGCTGTATGCTTGTTCCATCAACAAAGCAGTTAATTGGCGTTGATCGATCAGCGATGGGCGCTGCGGGACGACAGAGTTGGTCAAGAGCGCCTGTCAGTGTCACGCGTATCAAAGCACGGGATCGTGTAAAGAATTTGAAATCACGTGGAAAATATTCAACAAACAGTGCCAAACACTCGCTTCGTAAGTAGCACTGCTTTCAGTAAGTTACAGTACGCACCCATTTCGGAGGGGCGGGCCTGGCGTGATGAGCGCATAACGATGTACTGTACCGGAATGTGGTGTGGGTTGAGACTGGCCAGAGTTCACCTTCACAGCTAACGAGTCACGCTGGCAGGTACTGTAGTGATTTCGTTCAATTGTCATTTCAATGCTGTGCAGCTGTGCTCCCTTGTACCAGTGCTCCATATCATTCGCGCTTGCGAGGCCAAGGCGGATCACCATCATGTCGCGCTAGCCATGGCGCGCATTTTTTTCAGGGGGGATGACAGGGATAAATTCCTGATTTTGGAACCCGCATACTAACTCGTTTTTGGATTCGGCGATTTGACTCGGAATTGCAGCGGGAATGGGACGGTTAAATCCACCTAGCCGTATGAACCATTTTCTCCCCTGCGTTGACAGGAATGTCCCAATTCTACCTAGATGGAACTTCTTCTCTAGTGGTGCGCTGGTCTCAAACTTTTTAGATTACCATGATCAATTGACTTTACATGGGGAAAAGACTGCTGTGCCGAAAGATTTACATGGTCTGATGGCCGCTGGTATCCGATGCATGTGTCCGCTCGGAAGACGCTTGGCCAGAGCTATGTACCTACCAACGTAAGTGTGACTTGCCTGCTCTCACTGTATGTGATACGGAATGTTTGTCAGCTTCTCTTTTGACGCCTTCTATCACGTCACGTTGTTCTTGTTGTACAACTCCTTGGAAACATCACTCACAACTATTGCATTGTGGTATTATCCCTGGGGCACTTCGGTTCTCCCTTCTTACTGCTCATTGCAATGGCTTGCTCCGTCCGCATCACAAGCGCTATCACACAGGAACCCCTCCTTTACCCGAATCTTGCGCTGTTGCGCGCGTTCATCCGCGCGACCCCTGACTTGTATAAGCTTTATGCTAACCATAAGACGTGACAAGGGACCACACTGGCATCTCCGTGCCAAATTTCCGGGCGTACCACCAGCTGTATTAATCCGAGAAGCACCCCCAACACTGCTCCCTTCACCTGCTGTTAGCAAAGGATGAGGGTGAGAAACCATAATCGTGCCTTGGGTCCTGAAATGTCAATCGAGTATCTCGCCAGTGTCTTGTCGGTCGACGCGATATGACTTTGGGGTCTCGATCTACACCGCTCCCTTGCTGAAACCTACATGAATACGCACTGCAGCCACGCCCACTGTCTCTTGTCATACTGTCCCGTGCTAGTGTCTTGCCTTGAGATGTGACGATTCGGTTCACGTGGGGGAGCTAGAATTGAGAAGAAGAAACAAAAACTTTGTGGAAGGGAATATGGCTTATCGGAAACTAATCACCGTGACACTGCCACTAAGTTACCACCAGTATGAATACAAAGCGCCACTCTGGCCCCAAGGAACCTTCAACTTGGCGTGCTGGAACTTCGTATGAACTAACACCAGTTCCTGCCCTTAGGTTGATGGAATAGAGACTATAGAGCCCTTTACTCCTGCAATTACCGCACTTCCTCGTCAACTTGATTGAGCTTACCGCCCCTCGGTCCATATCTGGTGTTCCTTATGCACTTACGTAGTGATTCGTGAGCGCTAATCAAGCTAAATCATAGCCGACGTCTTATGTTCGCCATATTGTTCTAACTTACCCTCATGTACTCCCAATCGTCCCCTGCGCACAGAGGTATCTAGCCTTTTGTGATCTAGACCCCCCTTTGCTGTCAGATTGGGGCGGTGCGAGGCGCGGCGCGCCACAACCTGATGTCATGACATGATGGTTGAGGTTCATCCAGGGTAAATTCCCATCATATACAAAAATCACGGAGTGCGGCGGTGTAGATCCTCAGAGTACGTACATGAGGAATGTAAACAGACAATCACTAGCGCATGCAGTGCGCTCGAGGCCCATTATGGCCCATTCGTGATAATAAAACTAATACCTGAATGCTGCGCAGTGCATTATTCGCGTGATTGCTTCAGGGGTTCCCGCCGCCTCTCCCTCCAGTATCCCAACATCCACAGGCTCACGCGTTTCTCAACAAGCTGGACCACCATTACTGTAACAATAGGCGTTTGTTCTGGAACACTGTATACTTGATTCATGCCGGTGCGGAACGTTTATTAATTCCTGAAACCGGACATTGCAGAACAACCGAACGGCATGTGGTCAAAGTTGGCAATAACGGGACCATGATAGAATGTCTTTGCGCAACTGATACGAACACTATGATACAAAATGATGATGGAATCAGACTCGTCGGGAGTCGGACCTCTGCCAACTTTAAAGGGACGATGCACAAATTGCACGGCACGTAGGGTGGAAGATCTGTCCAGCTGTCAACGCGTAATGAAATCTTGTTATCGCCCTGCACATAGGCAAGGTCATTTCCCTCAGCTTCGGCTCTTGACAAATGATAAATTACAAGCAAACTCGTTTACCATATACCTGTCTCTGACACTGATGCAGGGCGTTCCGAGCACAAGGAGAACATACAGAAGCTGAAACCGAAGACGCGGATGAGATGAGGACCCCAAAGGCGAATCGAAAGAACAGGAAGAGCATCGCCGAAAAAGACTAGTTGCTACTGTTTTCATGAGACTGTCAACTGGAACTGTGACGAATTCGCCGCAACCGGAAAAGGTCGCATGTGCTTGACCGCGTGCCTTGAACTGTGGTGTGCGAGTGAAGAATAGGCGAGTTGCGGGGTGTCGGATATGAGCTGATAGAAGAAAGGCTATATGCAGGACATCGAGTAAAGGGGCATCGAACCGGGCCACGAAATCCTGCAAGTATTCGCTGACCCCAATGAACTGAAAGTCAGTGAGAGAGGGGTCGAGAGTGCGTATGAGTAGGGGTGGACGTCGGGTTTTCCGGTCTAGGTGAGATCGAGGGCGAATTGGATCCAAACTTGAGTGATTTGAGCCTCATCATCGTGGGGAGGCAAGTGACCATCGCCGTGAAATGTACCCAAAATTGGGAGTATTCAATAGGGTAAGATAGACGGACTCGGAGGACTGTCAGACAAAAGGAGTATTTGGCAATGTTTATAAATTAGGTAGTAGAACATTCAGTATAATTGATCGCAGAAGTGGGGCAGATCCACCCAAGAACGAATCGGGGACGACGGACGCCCGATTCAACCTTTGAGTGAAAGGACCAAATCTGTCAGTGTCAGGAATGGTGTCTGCATCGCTGGCAAGAACCATGTCGTAATCCTCGCTTGAATTTTGAGCGGGGGGTGTTAATGGCCATCATTATGTAAGGGAAGGCCAGCCATCCAACGCTCGTGCCCCCGGGTGTATTTCGAGTGTAGTAAAGTTGCTGATTCAAGCGATGTGCAGTGGTGACAGGTATCGTCTGAGTGAGTAAGTCGGCTGTGTCTCTCCTGTCATCATGATGGCATTCCACATCTAATCGTTCGATCGAAAGAACCTGAGACAATTGTTGCAAAGTTTATTTACGCAAAATCCATGTGGTGTCGATGTGGCTTACTTTCCTTCTGAACGGCCGTCTATCAGCATTGATAACCAAGGGTAGGTGATGATGCAATGATGGGTGATGGGGCGATAGCGCAGCTATTTGGTCTTTTCAATTGAAGTTGCGCGCTACGGGCACTGCGCTTACGGTAAAAAAAAACACGCGCAAACACAAACACACACGACGTTTTTCTGTCGCCCAAGTATCAGCCAACTCCGATGCGCCGAAGTCCGTCTATGGGATGACACAGCGAAGGAGGCTCAGACCTTTCCGTGATTAGTCAAAGAACTCTGACTGTCGTGTTCCAGGTCTTCTCCGACTGTGCATCTTCATGGAGTACTCGGAGAATCTAAAATAGCTTCGCTTCTTGCATGTCAATCCTCGCACGCCACGCCAGCAGAGTACAGTTTACGGCACGACACAGGGAAAAACAATTCACATATGGCAGAAAATAAGAACAAAAGTGCCCTCAGCTAATTACTGGATCATACAGATGTGGCACAAAGAAGGTGAATGTGAACAGGCTTCATCCAACTAAACTTGAACTTTACCCCCGAAAATCATCACCGCTAGACATTGGGGAGCATTTACTAACGAAAGTGACCGGAAGCTTTAATTGGAGGTTCCTGACGAACTACCGCAGATTGGGCAAAACAGAGCAGATTACTGTAAATCATAGACGTCTTCAGTATTGGCAGTCGTGATCGAGCTGTGAACAGGGGCTGGAGAAAGATTTTTTCGATCAGGTCAGAGCCACGTGCTGTAACTGCAGTCAATAAGGGACATACATCACGCGACGAGCAATAGCTTCAGTAGGACCGTCCCCAACTGGGGTCGCACCGATCACGGCAATGCAACTGAGAATCGCAATCAAACTGAAGTTGAATGCACGCATGATTCTGTGGCAGTAGTATATCGCATTGTTAAAAGGCTCAACGTAGAGGACGGCATAGGCACCTACGAGAGGCTAGGCGATACTGTGTAGCGGAGTTGAAAAGCGCAAACTTAGAAGGTGTGAAGACTAGATAGATCCTTTGTTGGGGGTTGGGGAATGCCAGCATAGTAAACTGACCGCGCTTATATGGACTTTGGAAGACCAAATGGAAGTAAATCAAGTACGTATTGTGTCGGTTATAGATTGAAGCTCAATTATGGAGAATTGGGTATTTGCGAGACACACATTGTCACCACCAGTGTCAGAGGCAGCGAGGATAATGCCAGATAGGCAGAGTTAATAGACCAAGGCTTCCATGCATGCAGACATGAGAATACTTGTCCGATTTTGTGTTCTAGACTTCTAGCTTCTAGTCCAGAAGGACCAAAACCCAGAAGGACCAAAACCAGTTTGCCTCATAATATCACGAGGCCTGTAAAAGATACGGAAATTTCTTCCGATGCATGGGAAAACTACAGAAGCGTGCTGTAGTATTCGACTCGTAGTCCGCCAGCTGGTGGGAGTCACACATATTTTGCCTAGCGCCACTTCCCATGGTCTTGAATGAAGACGCGGTACTGTACGTGAAGGAGGCTAAGTTCAACCGCTCAACGATTTACCTTTGCATATTCATATATTTACGATATGGCGTAAAGAACTCCGAGTCGTTCTCAACACCACTTCGCAGGTAACGGCTACTACTCGCTCTGAAGCTTAATGCTTTGTACACGGCTACAGGATTTCCTGGAGGACAACTGAGTGAATGTGCATCAGTGGAGACAGCCAACGGCTGTCACTGCTGTCAGCTGAACGTTAGTAATTTCGAGCGAATGTCACGGGATTCTGATCTCCGTGTATGCGACAGCTGTTTCTGATGTCGGTGCTGCGGTGAGAGCTTTGCAGTTTCATTCAGACACATTTATAAGTCCCGCAAGAGAACAGGCACATGAAGACTGAGGAAGACAGCCTGAGAATTGTCTAGCAGGAGCGGAGGCATTTCCACGGCCCTGGTGTTGAGAAGGAACCCATTTGGGATTGTCCGATTCAATCATTCAAGTTCAGCCAGCGGATTAAGGAGTCGAAACATGCTGCCGCATTGTTGCGCAATTTGGTATGGAGAAAGAATGGCAGGGAATTTCCATCAGCGCTCGAGAAATTTGAGTAAATGATCAAGCGAAGCTTCTCTGGCATGAGATATAATAGCCTAAGTGCTAAAGGAGTAAGTAGTTCCGGTCGTAAACGGGTGTCACTGATGTGACCAAGCGCTACGGACGACAAGCGGGTTTAGACCAACTATATCTGTACTGTAGGCGTACCTTAAATGTGCCGAACGCACTCTATCATAGGGTTCGGCTAGCTTAGCCCCACCCAAAGTTTTAAAAATTTGACTTTTAAATCGCTTGCGTCTTCCACGAATATTTGAACACCGACCGAATTTATGTAGTTGCTCGGTGCCGTTTCGCTGCAAGCTGTTACACGGTGTGCCCACTTTGTAGATCACACCGCCCTTGGCTGAAATGTAGCCGAGATGGTGAATATTTGAAAGGGTAAGACGGACGGGGTCTGTTGCAGACAAAGGAGTATTTGGTATTCCCGGAGATGGGATGCCGTTCGAGACAAATGATGCAGACGTGGTACAGACCTCCACGAACGAGTCGGGGACACGACTGGCGCCCGATTTAACTGTGAGCGAAAGGACCAAATCTGTCAGTGTCGGGGCCTGCATCGCTGGCAAGACTTTTCCCCATAACAAACTTGAAATAAACCAGGGCTTGATTTCACATACGCGATCGTTATGTTCAAGCGTAGCCATGTTATTATCCTCGCCTGATTTTGGGTGGGGGTCGTCAATGGCCGTCACGACAATACGAAAAGAAAGCCAGACAACCGGCGCCGTTCTCGCGAGTGTAGTGAAGTTGCTGATTCATACAATGTGGTGACGGGTATCCTCGAAGACTACAGTAGGTTGGTTGTGTCTACTCGGAAAGAGCCCGCAAAGTTTTACGCAGAAGTCATACGGTGTCGATGTCGCTCGCCTTTCTTCTGAGTGACAGTCTATCAGCATTGCATTAATAACCAAGGTACAGTAGGTGATGATGGGGCAGGCGGGCAGCGGGCAGCTTCAAGTTGTCTTGCCAGTGGTCGAGAGCATTGGGCTTAAGTTACAAAACACGCACAAACACAAAAACCATACTAAATGAAATAAAGGTAGTATCTGCATTATTAGATTGAAAAGTAGTATAAATATTATTAATAAAATTTAAATTATTATTATTTCAAATAAATAAATTTAAATTAGTAATAGTATCAAAAATTAAATTAAAACCAGATACATTATTAAAACTAAATGGTAAAATGTTAAACATTTCAAATAAGAATAATGAACCAACTACAAAAACTAAAGGTAAATTTTTAGTATATTGTTTTCCTGTATCTATAATATCTGTTAATGAAATATTAATCATCATAATTACAAATAAAAATACCGATACACTCATACACGTGACATTGTTATGGGCGTCCACGACACTCACTTTGACACTCACTACGCATCAAGTTGTGTATCGCTCGATCCCAAGTGTACGATGCAATTGCGTCCCTATGGTTGATCATTTTCATATCATTATGATACGAGTCGCGTCTCACTCCGATGACTATTATAGTGAACCAGGCAAAAGGAACACAGAGAAGGTCGTCGGATATACTGTAATAGATGCTTTGCACCAGTTCTATATCGCGAGGCGCTTCGTTTGTTGCCAGTTTTGGTTGGTGCATCGATAGGTAAATAAAAGCAGCCAGTGGGTAAAGGGTGAGATTCCTCCCCATCCCCGTCTATCATGTCATTGGCACTTCTCATCCTCAAGTTTCGCGGCAGAGCCGTCGCCGTGTTCCGCGACCGTTGTGCCGATTATGATGTGAGTCGTCCCTGGTCTATTTTCTGACTCGGATCACACACCGCTACCACCGCCAACAACAGAGTGTCATTTCTGTTTCACGACGCAGCCTGCGGCCCTTGCAACTCCTCGGCCCAGACGCCGGAGATCGGCATCAATCCCCGGTTATCCCGACACGAGCGAGGTCGAACTCACCAGAGAGGTCTGGCCGACCGTGAGCTCCATCGTTCACTCCGTGATCATAGCTCTCGAAACTGGTGCGTCCGTCACCAATATTCAGTACAGTAGTCTCTTCCTGGCTGGCTGACGAGACTGCCAGAAATACTATCGGCGTACTCCGAGTCGGAGTGCAGCTCTACAGTCGTCTCTCTTGACAACGCGCGACCAGCACCTAACCAGGTACCTTCCTTTTCCGGTAACCACCAACAGCGTGTCTTCGCCTCGTCAGTAAGGGGGGAGCTAGATTAGTGAAATATACCCTAAAACGCACACGCTTCCACTTCTTTACTGTAAAAGAGAAGACCCGTTTCCCTTCTTGTTACCACTAAAAATAATCCGCAAACCAGAATGGAACCCTGAACCACCACCTGTAAACCCTAACCTGGGCGGCGAAGCAACCTCACCAGTACAGTACGATTTACGGCACGACACAGGGCAAATCAAGGGGCAAATTAAATCACATATGGCAGAAAACATAAGAACAAAAGTGCCCTCAGCTAATTACTGGATCATACAGATGTGGCACAAAGAAGGCGAATGAGAACATGCTTCATCCAACTAAAACGTTTACCCCGAAAAGCGTCACCGCTAGACAAAGGGCATTTACTGACGAAAGTGGCCGGAAGTTTAAATTGGAGGTTCCGGACGAACCACCGCAGATCGGGGCAAACAGAGCTGAGCACATCACAGACGTCTTCATTCCGAGTCAACGCAACGGCCAAAGAGATGTTCGAACGTTGTACAGATGCTGGAGAAAGATTTTCAATCAGGTCAGAACCTCCACGTGTTGTAACTGCAGTTATAATAATAAGAGACATACATCCGGCGAGGAGCTACGATTTCGGTGGGAGAACTGTTCCCAACTGGGGTCGCACCGATCATGGCAATGCAACTGAGCACCGCAATCAAATTGAAGTTGAATGCACGCATAATTCTGTCACTTCTGTGGCAGTAGTATGTCGCGTTGTCAACAGGCTTAACGCAGAGGACAGCACGGGCACCTACGAGTGGCTAGGAAGGATACTGTATAGCAAAATTGAAAAGCGCAAATTTGGAAGGTGCGAAGACTAGATAGATCCTTTGTTGGGGGACGGACAGGCATAGTAAACCCGACCATGCTTATATAGATTTCGGAAGACCAGATGGAAGAAAATGAAGTTCCTACCATGTCGGGTGTAAATTGAATATTGAATGGCTCAAATACGGAGAACTATGCATTTGTGAGACCCAAACGTAGCCACTAGTGACAGACGCAGCGAAGATGACGCCAGATGGGCAGAGGTCAATAAACCAAAGCTTCCATCATTCCATGCATGCGGCCATGATAACACTTGTCCGATTTTGTGATCTAGTCCAGAAGGACCAGAAACGGTTTGCCTCATAATACGTGCTGTAGTATTCGACTCATAGTCCGCCGGCTGGCGGGATAGTTACGCCACATATTTTGCCAAGCCCGGCTCCTGCGCCACTTCTCGGCCCCATGGTCTCCAATGAACAGTATTGTGTACTGTAGGTGAAGCAGGATAAGTTCTGCAGCTCAACGATTCACCTTTGCGTACTCATATACTTACGATATGGCGCGAAGAACTCCAAGTCGTTCTCAACGCCACTTCGCAGGTAACAGCTATTACTCGCCCTGAAGCTTAATGCTTTGAACGGGGATACAGGATCTCCGGAGGACAAGCGAGCGAACGTGCATCAGTGGAGACAGCCAAAGGCTAAATGTCGGAAAATTTCGAGCGAATGTCATGGAATTCTGATTCACTGCATGCGACAGTTGTTTCTGATGTCAGTGCTGCGGCGAGAGTTTCCTATAAGTCCGGCAAGACAACGTGAAGACTGAGCAAGACAGCCTGAGAACTGTCTAGCAGGAGCGGAGGCATTTCCACGACCCTGGTGTTGAGAAGGAGCCCATTTGTGATTGTCTGATGCAATCATTCAGCCAGCGGACTAAGGAGTTGAAACATGCTGCCGCATTGGTACGCTATTCGGTGTGGAGAAAAAATGGCACGGAATTTCCTTCAGCGCACGAGAAATTTGAGTAAATGATCGAGGGAAGCTTCTGTGGCATGAGACCTAGTAGCCTAAGTGCTAAGAAAAGCAGATGAAAGGTGTAAGTTGTTCCGGTCGCAGACGGGTGTCACTGACGTGACCAAGCGCTGCGGGCGACAAGCGGGTTTAGGCCAAACTGCATTAGAGTATATTTGTACTGTAGGCGTTTCCTAAAATCTCGGCTAGCTTAGCCCACCCCAAAGTTTCCTAACATTTGACTTTTAGATCGCTTGCGTCTTCCATGAAAGTTGAAATACAGACCAAATTCATGTAGTTGTTCGCAACCGTATTCAGTACCGTTTCGCTGTAAGCTGTTACACGGTGTGCCCACTTTGTGGATCACACCGCCCTGCTCCACCTTGCTCATAGGAACCTGCCACACATAACCCAGCTCCAACATCAAGAAGAAGGTATCTTTCTTCTTACTCATCTCTATTCAATACCAGACAGACATTGTCAGACGGCCGCTACTGTATGGGGTGTAACGTTACAACGAACGTTTGATAACGGGTGGCATGTGGCATGTGACATGTCGACCACATTGTATGACTCGGCAAGTCAGTGACAGAGGGGTCGAGAGTGCGTATGGACGGGTGGTGGACGTCGGGTTTCATAGTCTGAGCGAGATTGACGGCGAATTCAATCCAAACTCGATTTGAGCATCGTCATCATTGAGAGGCAAGTGACCACTGCCTTGGCTGAGATGTAGCCGGGATGTAAATGTTTGAAAGGTAAGATGGACGAGGTCTGTTGCAGACCAAAGGAGTATTTGTTAATCCCGGAGATGGAATGCCGTTCGGGACAAACGGTTGCAGACGTGGTACAGACCCCCGATTAAACCGTGAGCGAAAAGACCAAATCTATCAGTGTCGGGCCTGCATCGCTGCAAGACTTTCCCCCATAACGGACTTGAAATAAACCAGGGCTTGATTTCACATACGCGATCGTTGTGTTCAAGCGTAGCCATATCCTTGCCCGTTTTTCGTCAATGGCCGTCATAACGATACGAAAGAAACCAGATATCCAGCATCGTTCTCGCTGTGTAGTAAAGTTGCTGATTCCGGCGATGTGGTGACGTAGGTTAAGTTAGGTCGGTTGTGTCTCTCCCGTCATGGCATTCCACACACGAATTGTTTGATCGAAAGAACCTGAGACAATTGTTGCAAAGTTTTACGCAGAAACCATGCGGTCTCGATGGCGCTTGCTCTTCTTCTGAATGGCCGTCTATCAGTATTGCATTAATCAAGGCA
Organism: Russula aff. rugulosa BPL654; assembly: GCA_022496225.1. Lineage (NCBI taxonomy): Eukaryota > Fungi > Basidiomycota > Agaricomycetes > Russulales > Russulaceae > Russula > Russula aff. rugulosa BPL654. Next base: position 2,766 of record WTXE01000452.1, on the reverse strand, counting down.
TAGATATGATGATGGATGGTGCAAGCGGGCAGCTTGTCTTGGTCGAGAGCACTGCGCTTACAAACACGCACAAACACAAACACCACGGGCGATACACGTGACATTGCCCCCTGGGGCATACTATAGGAAGACGAGTTGTGGACCAAAATAATTACTCATATACTAGTACTATAGTAGAAACTGACACCCACAATCGAAATGTCAAATCAACTTCCTCCCCTCTGATCTCCCTATGGCAGCCCCATACATACTGACATTCGATCCATCGGTTCTTCTCACCCTGAAGTTTCGCGGCAGGCAGCGTCGTCGTGCCTCGTAATCGCTGCTCCGACTATGATCTGTGTCATTCCTTCTGGCCATTTCCCAGTTGCGCGATGTACTGTCTTCTGATTACTGTACACGGCCGCCATCAGGGTATCATCACAGTCGCACAGCGTAACGTGCGTAACTTGCGATTCTTTTCCGAGGAGGATTCCGTCCTCCTGGCATTAATCCCAGGTTATCCTGATAAGAAAGAGGTCGAGGTGTCAAAAGAAGCCTGGCCGGTCGTCAGTGCAGCCGTACAATCTGTGACCATTGCTCTCGAATCAGGTGCATCCCCAATGGCCTCTCGTCTTTCCCAAGACACTGGCAACCCTTAGCGGCGGATATTGACCAACCCGTTCTGTTACTTTTTGACAGAGTTGCGGTCCTCGGCAGACTCGGAGCACGCTCAGGATCTACGGTGACTTCCGGTAGTACCATGCTCACGGAGGCGGAGCAACTTGGGTTCAGTACATTCTAGGACATGTGCCACGTGTCTTAACCACAAATGTTACTCACCGGGCACGTTTTTAACACAGGTGACAGGTTATTACTGTAATAACACCCTTGCTTCGCCCCATTCGCAAAAAGATGTTATTAGCAAATGAATTACTCTATGTAGCAGTGACCACACTCACGGCTAGCCCAATCAAATCGATCTTCGATTTACACTCAGTGGATCGCAAGAATGAGTTCGGGAGTGAGATTTGTGAGAGGTGATGAGGAACGAAAAAGAAAAGAACAGGGTTTAGAAATCGACCAGGAAACGGAACACGCGATGGCCGTTGGCTCAGTTTGGAGTTGCAGACTCAGTGGTTGTTGCAGAGTTTTTGCGCAAAAGATGTTCGGTGAGTTTGCAGGGCATCGTCGCTAAGTATGCGACTGCTACATTGCACGTATCAGTAGGTTTTGAAGGAGGTTGCGCTGAAGACGCTCGTCAACGCATTTAGAACTTTCCAAGTCCAGCGACGTCCATGGTATTTTGCTGTCAATAAGCCTTATGAGCCGGCCGATGAGCAAAGAAGACTAAGAAATGATAGTAAGGCAATGGCAGATGGTGTATGATGGAGACGATCTCGAGCAAGGTTATTCGAGATACCTTCAGTAAATCCTGTGAGTAAATTTCCCCTTGACAAACGATGAAGCCACGGAGATCCAGCGTTGAGGCGTTGAGACCGTTGAGGGGAGTTTATACGCGGTACAAAAACCTACTACACGGCCTCCGCGTAACATTAAGAGCACAGGACAATCTAGGGCAGTAGCAGTGGACAAGTCAATAAAAGCACAGCAAGTTTGCGAGGCGGTACATTTTGGTAATTGAGTGATAAAAAAAGGTTGCTGTGAGAAAAAGGCAAGGACGTCACGTCGTCACCTTTCCGATCCCATGCATTCGACCCTTTGTCCCTTCTCATCCTCAAGTTTCGCGGCAGAGGCGTCGCCGTCTTCCGCGACCGTTGCACTGATTATGATGTGAGTCGTCCCCAGTATCTCTTTTCCTAGATTGCCCCTCTTACCACCAAGCAACAAAAGAGTATCATTTCTGTCGCGCGACGCAGCTTGCGGCTCCTGCAACTCCTCGGTCCAGACGCGGGCGATCTCATCCTCCTCGCTTCAATCCCGGGCTATCCCGACTCGAGCGAGGTCGAGCTGACCAAAGATGTGTGGCCGACCGTGAGCTCCATCGTCCACTCCGTGACCATTTCTCTCGAGTCTGGTGCGTCCATCCACCAATGTTCAGTTAGTCTCTTCCTCGCTGACGAGCCCATTTTCCTGCCTGCCCAGAAACTCCATCGGTGTACTCCGAGTCAGAGTGCAGCTCTACGGTCGTCTCTCTTGACCTTGACAACGCACGACCAACACCAAGCCCTGTCCGGCCGCCAACTCGGTCTCCATTCTCCATTTTTTCGGGACAGGACCGACAGGCGCCGGCTCGAATGCATTCGCAGGCGGTCCGCAAGCCCGTCATCTACCTATTTCCGCCTTCTCGCCTTTCGGACGTGACCGTGGAGTTGCTCCTCACGTCGTCTTGGAGCTTCTCGGCGATATATCCCTTGCCCCAGACCGCCCTAACATCAGGCGAAAAACAACAAATCGCCACACAGTCCTTAACTGGACCGTCGACGCAGAACCCGATGGCAGACTCGTGGACAAGACTTCCGGTGTGGAAGTGACGTATCTTTACTGGGAGCAACGTATGTTATACTGTTATGTGTTGCCCTACGGCCATTAACCTCTTTTTCTCTCGGACATATTTGACTTTTCTAGCGCGAATACCAGTCTTGTCACGCCAAACGCGTCTCGTGCAACAACCCCCGTAGAGACATCGAGAATTTGATCCATCCCGCCCGTCTTTGAGCCGGCCGATTCAATCCTTCTTCCGATAGGCAAAATCCCGAGTTACCTAGACACGGCACTCAAGGCACTCACACTACACACCGAGGCCCGTACCTCTTTTATCACGTA
>WTXE01000451.1:0-18507 GCA_022496225.1 Russula aff. rugulosa BPL654 | reverse complement strand
AGATCTGTGAGTTCCCCCATCAGCTTCTCGTAGGAGGTTCGCATTAACATAGTGAAGCTCGCACATGGATGAGTTTCAATCCGGCTGATCTCGAACAAGCAGTAACTTACTGACGGACGTGGTCTTCCTCTTTAAGGTTGGTTTGGGTTAGGATACTAGAATTCATGGTGGGAACTGTACAGTGCTTCTATATTACTCGAGATATCCCATATAGACTACTGCTTGTAATGGAACTAAGAATAGGACAAGTTTCTAGAGCTCTATAGTGAACTGTTTGTTGCGATGGAGACTCAGCATGCCTGAGTTAAGTTACAAGCGGAAAGGTGGCATCGCACTTGAGTACTGTAACGGACAAACCGAGAAATTGGCGATTGCGACACGTCGCATCAGACACCTGTCACAGTTTTTTTTTTTCAGGAGTCGGTATCTGCAAATGCTCAAAAAATCGTAGTCAATGTGTCCTGATCGTCGCCACCATCACCCATGGCATTTAGCGCCTTGAGGCCAGGCCCGTTTTTCCCAAACGTGAATCCCACCCAGACCCCGCGTGTAAAAGGTTCGTCCTTTTCTCTTAGTCGATCCACGTTACGCTGTTTCTCGCGTACCTCGGCATACTTGGCCATGTCTTCGGGCGAGGTGAAGTCATCATAGTATCCCGTGTCTTCGTCGGAATCGAGAGCAGGAACGAAAGGTGCCGGGGCACCACGAAGGCCATCCCATGGTACCACTTTGAAGAAGGGATGGACACGAACTGCATCAAGAGTGCAATACCGCGTGCTTGTGTGTGCGATGAGTCTAAGCAGAGCGTCAGAAAACACATATTATGCAACTCGCGGGGATTCATACCGAGTGATAGCGTCCCACGCAACGTCTGTCAAATTGAAAATCAAGTCTTCGGGTTTGTCATACTCAGGACGTCGTAAAACTTTGGTCCAATTCTTGAGATTGGTCCATGTCTCTTCTGGTGTACCACCACTGAAAGGGGAAAGCCTGCAAGGAACTCAAACAAGATACACCCCAAAGACCAGTAATCAACCGCGTAAGAATAGGGCTTTCCGCGCAATACCTCGGGCGCCATGTAGTCCGGAGATCCAACGATTGAATCTGCGTAACGAAAATCCTCATTTCGAATAGAACGATACAGAGAGCGCCGTTCCATTGTGGAGCGGTGCACAATTTGGTTATCTTTAACTTTGTCCAGCTGTAACAGGTACTCGTTAGCGGGTGTCGAAAGAGAGTGCCGGAAGAGAGAGAGGAGGCAAACGAACTTTGATCTTGAGAGATTCGATGCGCTTCGGGTTGAGGGCACCCGTGGCGAGACCGAAATCGGTGAGTTTCACATGGCCACTAGAGTCGACAAGGAAGTTCTGTTGTGGATGAATTAATCAGTAAAGTATATGTCCTTCACAAAGCTCATAGCGTACCTCTGGCTTGAGATCCCGATGTATGTACCCAAGCTTGTGCAGCTCGCAGACGGCTGCAAACATTTCGCTGATATAAAAGCGCGCATGTTCCTCTTTGAGCACACCCGAATTATTTAGTAGTGTCCGAAAATCTCCTCCAGGAACATATTCCATCGCGAGGTAGACATGCTCTGCATCTTGAAAGGCATACAGCAAGCGGACCAACCAGGGAGTTTTTGTCGCGGTGAGAATGTCTCGCTCTACGAGGACGTGTCGAACCTAGGAGACCTCTCGTCAGAGAAGTGATATAGCCGAGGAAGGAAGTAAGGGGCGTACCTCGTCCATCTTGAACAGTGTTCGTTTGCGCATTTTTTTAGAGCGCATACCTCACCAGTCTCTTGCTTGCGTGCCAGATACACGTCGCCATATCCGCCCTGTCCGACTTGGGCTATGATATGGAATTGCTCCACTCGCAACTTTGCGCGCCTTCTCCGCAAAGGACACGCTCACGTCCACAGTAAGACTTGAACTCTCTATTGTAGTCCAAAGGGGTGAGGTTACGTGAGGCTGTATCGTCATCGAATTTTGCCCGACGCTCTTTGCGAGCGCTGATATAACCTAAAAGTTGGAAGTAGTAATCGAGGAAATCTGAGAGATGGATTTAGCATAGATTGAATTTTAGCACGGTAACACGTGCATAACTGGGCCACGGTAGACTTGCGGCGAACCTCAGACGATTCAAGGAGCTCACGTTCCCACAGCTGGAATCTGCCATTCTTGAGGGTTGTGCCGGGACGTGCCAGTGGGGAGTCCGTGACAGTATCATTGGAAAGGGGGGCAGTATGAACATCAGGAAGCCCGACGATGGCAGAGCTCTTGCTGGCCCGGGTGTCCATGTGAATATCCTGTGGGGTTGGGTACCTGAGATGAGATGATGAGAATGACGATTAGAACGGGAACGGAATCATAGCGCATGATCATGATCATGTAAGCATCAACTAAGCATCTTGTAATAATGATGTCAGGTTTTCTAGTTTCACTGAACGTTATCGCAAAATTCACCTTTACTCAACATTACCCAGCGATGACTTCGAATCTCCTTCAAGGCGTTTTGAAGCATTCAGCTCACGAACGTCTCGATGCTCTCGTCCACGACAGAGACGATGATTCGGACGATGAACTTGTCAACGTCGTGCGTTCCATCCTGCATTTCTGTTGCGCTGCAGTACCTCTTAAGATGCCTAGTTTTCTCCTCCAGGAACACCTGCACGCTCTCGCCCATCAACGCGGCCCTCATCACCATCTCGCGGGGCACCTAGCCGTCTCGCCCAAAGAGTTGCACTTACAGCATCCGCCAAACAGTCTACCGATCCCCTCAGGGTATTCCCGACCGAGATATGTCAGCGGATATTCACTTTACTGGATATCAGTGACCTCGCACGATGCGCGCGTGTCTCTCGGAAATGGCGCAAGAGTCAGACCCTAAATTATGGTGTGTGTCGCGTTCGCGAGCTCCATCCGGTCTGATACAACGCCTGGGCCTACCCAGTTTGGTTTCAACACTATAGAAAGGAGAATTTTTACGACACAAGCGTGCCTCAAGGAAAATGGACGAAGCGTGAATCAAAGCAGAATTGGGTACAGTGCAATTTGAACGTTTTCGCTTTCGCATGTTAACAAAGTCACTAGTCGGCCATGTATGCACAAATGATCTCAAATCGCTCGCCACCTCTCGGCCCAGTCCGGTCCCATTCAGGACATGCTTCACCTGCGACATCTGGATACCTGACCCCTCGGGAAATCCGGGAGGAGCGTTGGCGTCTTGAAGCCGAAGCGGTTGAAAAGCCGGGTAAGATAGAAATGCGAGAGATGTACAAGGAACTTAATGGACGCAAGTCAAAGGCTAAAGGCAAGCTAGGAGGTACAGTCGGTATAAGAGACAAGGGTGGGTGGACAGGAAATTTAGGTGATGGATGGGATTAGACCAAATCAAAACACTTTAGAGTGTGTTTAGTGCAAATTGATTGATGTGTGAAATTCTATTGCAAATTGCTGCTGTTGCCCACCACCTGGGTGACAGTGACAACATTTTCACTTTCTTTGAAACTTTTCCCCCCAAATGCCAAATGAAGTGATATGCAACTGAATGAAGTACTGGCTAGGTGCTGGTGGGTGTCTAGGAATAAGGAATCTGAAGAATATATCTATTGTTCTGGACCAAATACATGTATATACTGTAACTAAGTGGTCATGAGTAAGCAGCTAGGCAGTCAGCTGCCTTATGTGGATGCATAGCCCCTCAACACTCCCTTTCAGATGGGTGCTAGACCCATCATCCCCAGCCAGAAATGGCCCTAATGAAACCAAATGTAGTCTAATATAATCTAATATTAGTTTCGATTAGACATTTGACACTCTCCCTAGTTTAATTAGCTAAAATGCGAATCATACCAAATAAAATGCAAATTGTATCAAATGATCGGATCTAATGATCTACATCATATGAAATCAATTGAAATCAGACCAAATCAGACCAAATCATTCGTTTTCATTCGTTTTTTTTAATTGATTTGATACAATTTAATTTTTGTGAATGGGATCAAATCCTGGCAATTTACATGATATCTAATTGTATCTAATTGTACCAAAGTGCTAAAAGAATTGTGTCCGAAGTCCTGCGGTGCTATTATTGTCTGTGAAACAGCCAAGGGTGAGGGGTGAGGGGCAGGGGGTGGGATGCGTCTTGAAGGTGGTGCCCATAGTACCTACAGTGAAGAAAAACGGTCAATAGAGCTAAATGAAATAATATAATCTCACGACTCACTACGGCTGGGGCTCTCGCGGTGCCCTACGGGGAGGACGTGGCCTCTTTTTTATCTGAAAGAGTAGCATTAGTATACGATGCTAGCATATACAGTGACAGTAACACACACAACTTACCTCCACGCTCTCTGCTAGTCACCGAAGCGATAGGGTAGTTAGTACTCACCGAGAGCCGCACGTCCTTTTCACAGTGTGGGATGGGAGCGCATATGGTGTACGGTGCGTGTGTGTGCACAGGCACGTGAAACGTGGTTGTCATGTGTTGGTACAAGAGGGCGAGCGGTCGTGGCAATTGAGGACTCACTCTTGGCACGTAAAAGTTCCTTGAGGATGCATGAAATTGAGACAGCATCAAACAGAAGAGAAATAGTTCAACATTGCATGCTCCATATTAGCGATGACCATACCCATTTTGGCAACTTTGCGACCACCTTCTGGCTGGGTAGCAGTCAGGTGAGAAACACTGAAATGGTAGGAGACCTTACCAAGCATAGGCGCATCGAAGAATCGCCCACACCGACATTAATGTCAGTTCACAGTGTCGGCGATGGCTCTCGAAGGCCGATTCAAGCATCCAGATCTATAAATATGCACGTCGCATGCAAAGGCTATGCTGTCTAGTGCACTTAGCCAAGGCATACTGGAGGATGAGATGGGCAGTAGAGTCACATATGTCACTGGCACCACAGCATGCCACGAACCCCGAAAGGACAAAGATTAAAAGAACCTAGAAAGAAGGAAGGAGGTCACCATTTGACCAGAAGTCAATACACATAGCGGCTTGGCGGCTCGGATTGGCGTTGTATCATTTGGTCGAAGTGCAGCAAAATGGAGGGGGCACAGCCGCACAGGCAGCCTGAGGCAGGGCAAACTAGGACGGAACTGGGGAGGAAAACCCGATTGTAAGGGTCCATCCTAGCACATTTAATAGGCTGTCTAGATTCCAGCAAAGAGAGAGAGATAGCACTGGCAAGTTGGGGTGAGGGAGCAAGGAGATGGAAAAAAGCACACGTGTCGACCCCTAACTAGCACGATGAATCAACGATATGTGTGACGTGTGATGGCAAGCATGTCACGCAAGTTGTTTTTTTTGGCAAAGTTGGGTGATCTAGCGTGCATCGTGGTCTTTGTTGGGGTCACCAAGGGGGTTCCCACCGAGAGCGGTTAGAAAAATATACAGGGTAGTCTCCGCCAAATTTCCAATATCACCCCAGGGTTTTCCGATAATGGATCTTCTTCACACGCCCTCTAGCAGCTGTTTGGTTGGAAGACAATACAGCGCGTAACAGCGGCAGAACTTTGAGCTTGAATCCACGATCAATAGAGTGGTGGTTGACAGTTGTGAGAATTTTGGGCTAGTTGCCTCTGATGATGCGACATCGTTTGACGGCCTTATTGACATCAAGAAAGAGGTGAGGAGCCTTGCGACGAATTGCTGGACCTCACACTCCATGATAGCGATGAGGTCGGTGTTGAACACATTCTATGCAACCTTGACATTGATCCTGCACTTCTGCACTGGGCCTTCCTTCCTTCGGCTCTCCCAACTTGGCTTCCCCACTTGCCTGTCTCATGTTGCATGCTTCCATATTTGTTACTCTGTATCCTGTATATTTTCACATATAGATACAGTATCAGTCCCTGTGTAAGATGTAGTACTGCATAAGATGTTGGGTCTGGAACTGTGAGATCGGGAAGGAACAAGACACTGCTCCGATGGAATTGCTCAAGAGGGACTTTGAGGGAGAGCACATAGATGCTCCATGTTGAAAAGTATCCCAAGCATGACAGGCACATGTATGAGCGGCATTAATGACACGAGCAATGTGCTTATGCCCGACTCCTCATACACCTCGCGTTTTTCTCAAGTGCAACACAGTGGCCTTGCGAGCTTGTCTCCCCAGCAGCCTTGTATGCCCAGACCTGGTGGGAGCTCGACTGGGTCCGGGCATGCAGTCAATCGTCAGTTATTGTGGTGTGGGCATGGCCAAGACTCAGAGCTGCTTGATGGAGAACGCGAGCAGGCAGCAGGTGCGAGAAGAGTGTGCCCACGATGATGGAGGTGTGAAACCAGGGCAAACCTGTCGACAGAGGTTAAAGGAGCACGCACACAGATCGGGCACATGCACGAGCGCGCATCAATGACATGGGGAACATGGCAACATGCTCATGCTTGGTTCCTCATACACCTTGTGTTGCTCAAGTGCGACACAGTGGCCTTGCAAGCTTGTCCATGGTAGCATTTACACCTGAACCTAGTGATGGAGAACACGAGCAGGCAGCAGGCGCGAGAAGAGTGCGCCCACGATGATGGAGGTGTGGGAACTGGGACAAACCTGTCGATGGAGGTTAAAGGAGGACGAGGAGGACGAGGATGTCGGACGATCCCGTGACCTTGAAATCGGTCTCAAATCAGTCTCACGTGCCCCGCCCAGCTCCAGCCAATCAAATCGGTTGAAATCGGTCGCCACCCCCTGTTGCCGTCTTTGTGTCAGCAGTGGGGCGCAAAGCACATGGCTGTCGTCTTTCTCGCTCACCACGCTGCCGCTCGTTCCTGCCGCCTCTGCTAGTACAATGCTACTCTACACAACTGTGAGATAGCTGAGCGATACTCAAAGACTGCAACAGACACAGATCAGACCAGTACAGTATGCTTGACTTTCCTCGGTGTTGCATCTCACCACACACTCAACCACCGTCTCATACTCATTTCTCTTTTATGGCCTGGCCTCTGTCACTCTCGAGTCGCAAGTCGCAGTTCAGTCCCATCCAGTCCACGTGGCCGACATGAGTCACTCCGGGATGCTGCTGTGTGGCAACCTTGAGTTTGATGTAACATTTATAGAGAACAGATAGGTATATAGAACGTGTAGGACATCTCAAAGAAAGATATGTTTATGTTGCATCGTACCAAAGAAATGTGTGCTATATAGAGTCAAGTGACGCAAAGGGGGACTACGTTATTACAAAGACATGAGAAGCCCTACCTTCAGAACACCTCTCAGAGGCCTACAGCTGCGCGGTGCAGAATATCGATTTACACTTACGATCTCGAAGACGATCTGATCTGATGCTTTGATTTGATTTGTTCCGATTACACGATATTTGATTATTACTAACTATCTACTAATCAAAACCTAATCAAAACAAATATTTATATTTTATCTAATATCATTTCATTACATTAGATAGGATTATGTTTCACTCGATCTGATTTGTTTCCATTAGGGCCATTTCTGGCTGGGCATCATCAGCAAACACAGAATTGGTGTCATAGCAAACCTTAATTTTGTAGATGTTATAGCATGTCATACAAGCTCATAGCATGTTCATAGCAGTAAGAAATTTCATAGTATCCATAGGATCTAGGGTCATTACACATACATGTAACAACATAACCCTCAGGTTGGTTTTTTCAACACTGTACCCCATAGGGAAAAGCACGGGCCGCCCTAGGGTTTTTTTCGGAGACCAGCACCCGCACCTGCACCCATGCCCACGCATGCAGGTTTTCACATGGGATTTTGAGCATAATGGCAGGTTCCTGCACACTAAGGTGGCGGGTTCCCGTACACTATGGTGGTGGGTCGATGCAGTATGATTACACTATGTACTATGTACAATATATTCTACCTATTGTGATACAACAAACAACTCAAAATGAGTGCTACACGAGCACAACAAGTGCGTTGAAACAACAACACAGCCTACACAGGCACAGCACATGAGTGACACCATCATTGGCATCTGGCTCCAGCATGCGTAGCCTGCATTGCGTGGTTTGACAAGTCAGGCATCGGGCTGTGTGCAGCGAAGGCGAGTGGGTGCAAAAAGTGGGTGTCTAAGTCTGTGCGACTGTAGCTCTAGCTAGAGCTAGACGGTGGACGCGCATGGGCATGCTGCATGCACAGTCACATACCAACATGACTACGACAAATGATGTGTCAGTGGGTGGTAGGGCAGGCGATCGGTGCATCCAATAGTTGGCTGCATCACAGTGTGGCTTGGTTGCCGAGCAATTGTAGCAGCGGCTTGAACTGCACTGGGAAGCGTGAGCGTGGGACGAGTGGGCCTAGCATTGACTTACAACTTGAGGGACTTGAGGAACAAATGTGCAGAAGAAAGCAGACAATGTGCAACCTAGAAGAAGCATGGGCACTGCTGCAAGGGTGTCGACATTTGAGCACAGTGGGTGGGTGAAGTCCCTTGCAGAGTCAACATCAACAGACGATGGGGAAAGGGGGGGCACACACCATTGACAGGCTAGCAAGCCTTTAAATCATTGCAAGACAGTGCGCAGGCATGGTGCATGCAGTTACATACCAACACGACTACAACAGATGACATGTCAACAAGGCAGGGCGGGTGATTGGTGCATCCTGATGCATCCACTGGCAGATAGTCAGCTGTGTCACCAACTCACCATGTGGCTTGGTTGCATCAAAGCCACTTGGAAACCTCAAAGTTCTTGGCATTGACAAGGTTGGTGGCGAGGCACGAAGCATAAATAGCAGACTCGTCCTTAACAGATGGGACTGGTGCCAGCTTTTTGGTATATCGAGGCGAGCAGCTGTGCAAGCTGACTAGCCTCAGCTAACTTGAGATTAGGAAGATCTGAGGCATCACTAGTAGGGACCTCACTGTGTCTTTGAGGAAAGTTGTCATCCGGGCTTCATGATGAAAGATAGAAAAATCAGTTCACATATGGGCTGAACAAGTGGCAGTACATACCATTCAGTTCCTTTGTTACTCATGCTGACACTTTGCAGCTCGAGGATTGGGAGGTTTAAAAGGTTTGGAGGCCCAGAAGTTGAGATTGTCGAAGCAGTAGAGACTAGTGATGGGCGCGGGTAACCCGTGGGTTTTTTGGAGCATACCCCTACCCCTACCCACAAAAACCCATACCCTTAGCCAGGGGTCTGGGTTTCTTAAGGGTCTGCAAGAATCATACCCCTACCCCTACCCGCAAAAACCCGTACCCTTAGCCAAGGGTACGGGTTTTTGAAGGGTCTACAAAATCATACCCCTACCCGTACCCACAAAAAACCCGCACAAAAACCCGCAGAAACCCGCAGAAACCCGCACCATATTCAGACACTGTGGCTTTCTAATGAGCCCAAGAACATCCAAATCAGCACAGAAATGAAGGAGATACAACTCAAACATTGTTTTGACCATATTTTCTTTGTTTCTGGGCCAATTTGAATGTTCTTGGGCTCGTTGAAAAGCCACAGTGTCACCACACCAATACCCCTCTATACCCCTCTACGGGTACGGGTTTTTGCGGGTTTTTGAAGGTAAAACCCGTGGGGTAGGGGTTTTTAGAAACCAAAAACCCTTACCCCACGGGTTTTTGAGGGGTTAGAAAATCTCTACCCGTACCCGTACCCATGAAACCCGTACCCCTAACCCGTACGGGTTTTCAAAACCCGTGCACATCACTAGTAGAGACATCAATGAGAAAGAGTTGAAAGATTGAAGAGGCTGTGTGGCTTGGATGATGACTGGTGAGACGTCTGGTGCGACAGATGAAATGAAAAAGTTGTTAAGTTGCATGTTTGGCATTGCTTATAATGGTTGAATGTACCAATGGTTCCTCAGTATTCCTGGTACTGTACTGTACGCATTTCCAACACTTCGCTTAAATGTGCTTCTTCACAGCATTTTGGCTTGGCCAGTGTTGTTCTTGCCCCTCTCGTCAACTGCACCACTCAAATGTACTACTAATGCTGGCACCATGACAGTCCTGAGTGAGTAGTAGTTGTTTTGTAGGGTGGGATCATTGACGGTATGCCCCCCTTTTTTTTTTTCCTATACAGCTTTCGCTTCTGTTCTCAAGAATCTCAAGACGGAATACTACAAGCAGAGACTGGCCAAATTCTAGTCGGTCGACTTCTCCGATGCTGGCTTCACATTCGCAGACAGTGCCATCAAGGAGACAGGTGTACTGGTAAAAAAAGTATACCCATGCTACAGCAGTACTGTATAGTGTGGGTCCAACGAAGGACATATATAACTGTAAAAAAAACTACAGTTTTCACAGCAAATGTGTATCATTAGAGAGTTACAGTTTTTACAGCAAATATGTATCATTAGAAATACAGTTTTCACAACAAATGTGTATATTAGAAATACAATTTTTGTATCTTAGAAATACAGTTTTTACAGCAAATATGTAGATTAGAAATACAGTTTTTACAGCAAATGTGTAGATTAGAAATACAGTTTTTACAGCAAATGTGTATATTAAAGATACAGTTTTTATAGCAAATGTGTAGATTAGAAATACAGTTTTTATAGCAAATGTGTATATTAAAAATACAGCACAAATGTGTATATTAAAGATACAGTTTTTATAGCAAATGTGTATATTAGAGATATAGTTTTTACAGCAAATGTGTAGATTAGAGATACAGTTTTTACAGCAAATATGTAGATTAGAGATACAGTTTTTACAGCAAATATGTATATTAGAGTTACAGTTTCTACAGCAAATTATTAATATTATAATTTTTATAATTTAGCATTTTTTAAGGTGCCATGTGGTTCCTAAGGCCAAAAGGGGTGAGTAGAGGTGTCCACAATATCGCTTATTTAGGGTTTCTTGATTCGGGTAGTACAAAGTGTATAAATAGGCTCTAGTACAATGGTGAAAGCCTTAAGCTTCACTAAATCAACCCTGTGCAACTTAACTGTGTCGGATTGGTGTGCGAGTCACTCCCAATCTCTTCGCAGTCAATCATAGTCTGAAGCCTCCTTTCCCCCTTCATCTCAAACCCACTAAGAGGGAAAAGCCTCTAAACCATCACTTCGCGAAGAACTAACCTTCTTCCACAGAACCCATCACGTCCAAGAAGCAACTTAAAGCTTCTTTGTTGGACATACCCGTTTATCGGCATCTAAAGTTATTTCTGAGACAAGTCACCCGTTAACCGGCTATCAAAGTCGACTTAGAACTTCTTGCTGCATCGAAATATTTGCCTACCGGCTGAATGCCCTACAGAGCGTAACATTAGTGAAGCTTCCTTCTTGTGCACAAGAAACCTGAAATATGTTCCAAGAAATCAATATCAACTTGGAGGGTGGAAACCCCAGACGAGTCCACATATGAAGCAAACCTGACCTACCCCCAAACATCGTTAAAAAAGGACAATGGATGCAACCACCAGTATGAACAGGAGGATCCATTCCTCGGCAACTTACCATGCCATAGATGAGCAAATGTGGTACCCCGTGGAGTTTATTAACGATAAATGGTACTAACTCAAATGGGACAGTTCACCCAAATTTCTAGGATACTGGACCTGAACCAGCAAGAAAATTTCCCTAGAAGGAACTAACCTGGGATGGGATGGACGAAAGGAAAAAGCTCTGACCCCAAGGCCCATAATTGGGTCCAGCTTTACTGAAATCAGAGAAAGAGCTGAATCGGCTAGTACACAAGCCAGAGAAGAATTCCAACAAGAACCAGAAGATAACGATGTTGTCGATACCAACCCAGAACAAACCCAGGTCTTGGCAGAACAATTTGAAGGCCTCCCCTCGCTGAAGGAGGTTGCCGAGGAACTAGAATATAGTGGGGAACGTGCCCACTATATGCCAACCACACTTCCCTCAGCTGCGAAACTGAGACCTGTGTCGATCAACCCAACCCCCCGATCCATTAAAGTGCGCGCCACTACTGAGACTGCGGCCACTACCCATGATGCAACCCAACTGATCTCCAATGCTATCAAACTCGATGGGGCTCTTAAGGGCACCCTCCCTGACAATTTCGATGGTGATCACACTAAAACTCAAACGTTTATAAACGCCTTTGATTTGTTCTGGATGACCAATGAAGAGAGTGCTGTTATGAAAAGCCCGTACAGGTGATACACACTCTTTCTCGGACTCCTCAAAGGGACCAAAGTCGAAGACTGGGTAAATGACCAAGCCATCCAACTCAGGGAGAAGGTCAATAGGAAATCTGATCCAATAGCTAAAACGGAAGAAGTTCTCTGGGAAGACTTAAAAGAAGCCTTCGAGAATAACTATGCCTACACAGGTCGCATCAAACAAGTGCACAGTGACTTAGGCCAACTTGAAATGAGCAGGGATCAAATTGACGAATATATCGCCAAGTTCAAAAATCTTCTCAGACGTGCCGAGATCCCCAGGACAGAAGTGGGGGCCATAGAAAAATTTCGCAATGGTCTCAGAAAGGGCTTGCATGTAGCAATCCTTAAGCGCGATCATTGGCCCGAAACCCTTGACGAATGGGAAAAGCAGGCATGCTGAGAAGTCCAAAAGTATAAAATTTTTAGAGAAGCTGTCGAAGGCACCTCCAATCCGTTCAGAAGTTCGGAATGGCAACAAAAGGCCAAAAAGCTATTTGGACGAAAGAAGAAGGACGATGATGCCATGCAAGTGGACGTGGCTCAAGTTAACCCTCAAAAGGAGAAGAAATGCTTTAACACCGAAGAACAATAATGCCTCAAAAACGAAGGACAGTGTTTTAAATGCCATAAGCAAGGACATATGAAAACCAACTGTCCTGACAAAGGTGGAGCCCCACCGAAGTATACCCAAAACCTTCCAAGGCTGGGGGACGATCTGCCATCACTGAAGAACCCCTGGCCGAAGAAAACGAAACTAAGGGTCTGGCCAGAAGGGTACAGGCCCTGGACGACGAAGGAAGAGATGCCCTTCTACAAGCCATGCTTGAAGATCTGGATTTTTAGAATCACCCTTGTTTACGGTTGCAGCATGGGCGCTGTCAATATGTCGAATGTCTACCATTAAACGAAATGCTTTGAAAATAAAGCTTGTTCTATCAACGACATTAAAGACCGAAGGAGCTCTCATCGACAGTGGAGCTACAGAAAATTTCCTCGATCCAAGAGCAGTGGTCAAACTGCGATTACCTACAGAAGAACTTGAGAATCCTAGAAATATCCTCAACATTGATGGCACAAACAACAAAGCAGGACAAATTACCCACAAATGCCGACTCAAGGTCAAACTGGGCAATACTTCATAGGAAATGGACTTTTTTATTACAAATCTGGGACAAGACCAAATCGTTCTAGGATACCCGTTCCTGCGCCTCTTTAACCCAGCAATTAACTGGACTAATAGGGGCGTCAACCACCTTTCACAGATAACAATTAGTGATGTGCACGGGTTTTGAAAACCCGTACGGGTTAGGGGTACGGGTTTCACGGGTATGAGTACGGGTAGAGATTTTCTAACCCCTTAAAAACCCGTGGGGTAAGGGTTTTTGGTTTCTAAAAACCCCTACCCCACAGGTTTTACCTTCAAAAACCCGCAAAAACCCGTACCCGTAGAGGGGTATAGAAGGGTATTGGTGTGGTGACACTGTGGCTTTTCAACAAGCCCAAGAACATTCAAATTGGCCCAGAAACAAAGAAAATATGGTCAAAACAATGTTTGAGTTGTATCTCCTTCATTTCTGTGCTGATTTGGATGTTCTTGGGCTCATTAGAAAGCCACAGTGTCTGAATATGGTGCGGGTTTCTGCGGGTTTTTGTGTGGGTTTTTTGTGGGTACGGGTAGGGGTATGATTTTGTAGACCCTTTAAAAACCCATACCCTTGGTTAAGGGTACGGGTTTTTGCGGGTAGGGGTAGGGGTATGATTCTTGCAGACCCTTAAGAAACCCAGACCCCTGGCTAAGGGTACGGGTTTTTGTGGGTAGGGGTAGGGGTATGCTCCAAAAAACCCACGGGTTACCCGCGCCCATCACTAATAACGATCACCCCAACTAGACTCTGGAAGCATTGCAAACGAGTATGGGAAAAGGACAAAAAGATCTGTCTTCGCAAAACACACTTCGCACAGCAATGGGCTGCTGAGGCCAACCAAGGAAAGGACAAGCTCTCCAAAAAGGATGTTCCGCTACAGTATAACCGACATTGGAAGGTATTCTCCGAAGCCGAAGCGGAGAGATTACCACCAACTCGAGAAGTAGATATGCATATCACCTTCAAGGAAGACGCCCCACAACAATTGGACTGTAAAGTCTACCCATTAAGCAAAAGGGAAACAGGAGTATTACGGCAAGCCTTGGATGAGGACTTGGCCAAAGGATACATTCGTTGTGGGACATCATCTTATGTCTCACCAATCTTTTTCATACCCAAAAAGGATGGACAAGAACTACACATGGTTATCGATTATCGGCACCTTAATGAAATTACAAAGAAGGACTTCTACCCACTCCCTAATCTCCATACGGAATTGGAGAAGCTGTCCAAACACCATTTGTTCTCAAAATTCGATGTTCGGGCCGACTATAACAACATTCGCATCGCTGAAGAAGACCAATACAAGGCCACCTTCAAGACCCCATTTGGAACGTTTATTCCGACTGTTATGACATTCGGGTTCTGCAATGCCCCATCCATCTTCCAGTGTGCCATGAATCGAGATCTCGCCCCACTCAAACAGAAATATCCGAACCACTTCTCAAATTATATGGATGATGTGGCTATCGGAACAGACAATACCGAACAGGGAAAGAACTCATGACAGATCACCCATGAATTCCTAGAGTTCTCGTCGACACTCCTACTTTCTTAAAGTGTCAAAATGCGAATTCGAAAGGGAACAAATCGAATTCCTCAGATTTTTGGTCACTAATGGAACCACCGCGTCGACCCAAGTAAAATCAGAGGAATCTCCAATTGGCCTTGAGAATTGAAATCTGTCAAACAAGTACGGCAGGTGCTGGGCGTCTTGGAATATCAGAGGGCCTTCATTCGAGACTATGCCCGATTGGCTCGACCTTTCTACAACTTGCTCAAGAAAGGGGCTCAATTTGAATGGACGGAGGCCTGTCGACGTCTTGGAAACCTATTATCAAATTACCAAGACCCATCCTTCTATCAGATGAGACGAAACCATTTGAATAGAACTGATGCTTCGATTATGGAATAGGGCTGCTCTATTTCAAAAGATGAACGTGGCAAGCGGTGCATTGGTATGCCTCAGACACTCAAGAAGCGGAACAACTACGACATCTGGGACAAGGAATTTCTAGGTCTCATTTTGGACTTACCTACGGCGACACTATTCAGCGGTACTCAATTTCCTGTTCAAGTTTTGTGGACACGCCAACCTTTTACACTACCGACACCCTCAGAAGGTTAACCGCGGGTGGCAGGTAATTCTACCTGGCGACTACAACCTCGAATCCACCATCGTCCTGGCCCACTAAAAAGCAGATGCCCTGTCACGACACCAGATTATGAGACGAAAGAAGATAACAGGAGTTACTCCCCTTCCATCCCTCTTCATCGAAGCCCTTCGAGCCACATTCCTCTCACTCAAAAATGTCGAGTCTCCCTGTGTGGAATACCATGACGGGAGAGACAGTGACAGGTCCTTTCACTGGACTCCATGTCAGGACAAGACGGCAATCTGCTAGATCATAGTGCTAGATAATCTAGTACGAAGCTCCAGGAAGAAAACGACCAAGAGTTGCACGACTTCAAAAGACTCATGGTGGGAGAAGACAGAAGCGGTGGCAGAAAGATGGACGAACGGCAATCCTCACAGACCCTGTAAAACGTGAGTACTCAAGGAACACCACGACCATCCTATAGCAGGACATCCTGGCACAGCAACCACTTACTTTCCATCCATCAAAATTTTGGTGGCCAAGACTCAAGGAGTATATCCAACAGTATGTTAAAGGATGCGGACTTGCCAGCAAAACAAATCGAACACGAACTCTCAGAAGCCACCGCTCCACCCAATTACCCCAACTAACGGAGCACACCCTTCGAACGATAGCAATGGATTGGATCAGAAACTACCACCTTCATTGGGATATGATTCCATTCTCACTATCACTGATCACGACTGTTCCAAGCTGTCATTTCATTCCTTGTAAGAAGCATGGGAACTGAAGACTGGCCAAACTCTACTTTAACAGATCTTTTCACATTATGGAATCCCAAAGAAGATCATCTCCGATCGAGACCCTTGATAACGTCCAATTGCAAAACATTTGCACTGAAATAGGCATCCACAAATATCAGCACTGCTTATCACCCCCAAATGGATGGTCAATCCGAACGAACTAATCAAACCTTAGAAACCTATTAGGATTTTCTGTAACAACAGCAGACCGATTGGGCCAGGTGGCTACCTTTGGCCCAATTTTCCATCAACTCCCACCATCGCAACTACCAAAATACCCCCATTCGAGTTGCTTATTGGGTGACTCCTAGATCATCTCCGAAGCTCATCAGAAGGTTCCAGCTCTAGAAGAACGGAGAAGGTCTTTTCCATATCGAAAACGAGCACAAGAAGCTATCCTCCATTCCAATGCTTCTCTCAAAGACACCCTTTAGGCCATACAAGGAAGGAGAACAAGTATGGCTAGATGCCAAGAACTCCGCACTACCCACCCGACGCACAAGCTCCGACCCAAGAGATATGGACCCTTTAAAATTTCTAAGGTTCTGAGCCATGTGGCATATCAACTGAAGCTTCCACCATCATGGAAGATTCACAACGTCTTCCATGCATCCTATTTATCCCTTTTCAAAGAAACTTCCGAATACGGGCAAACTTTATTGAACCGCCACCCGAACTCATTGATGGGGAACAAGAATGGGAAGTAGAAGAAATCGTCGGGACAAGACTCTTTGGGAAGAAGAAACAGTGACAGTACCGAGTCCGGTGGAAAGGGTACTCTCTCGCTCATGACACTTGGGAGCCTGAAGGAAATATCCATGCTCCAGAACTAGTCGCACAGTTCAAAACGGGACGACCGATGATTATAAGAAGGGCGCGCATGGTCACCAAGGAAAAGACATGCCCAGTGAAAAGAAGTATTCGACCCCCGGGCGCGCTCCTCTCACTAGCATCCCCACTCTCCAATTCACTGGAAAATCTCCTGCCAAAGTTGTCACTGCCTTCGGAGACGCTTACTTTCATCTTGTCGCTGAAGAAGTGGCAAGAATCCTTCACGAAAAATCTTTACACCCTACCCCAAACTCATTGCTCGCTACGAAGCTCTTCGCTCGCCATTGCCCATCCCAACAAAAGGGAAGGAACCAGAAGCAGAAGAAGGAAGTCACCGAAGACGAGTGGATCCACCCGCCAAACCCAAAGACCACCAAATAACAACAACCGTATTCTTGGAAGAAACATCTCCGAACGAGGACAGAGCCACCACTATCGAGAGCCGTACATCCGTGTCACAGAAGAAATCCTGTTGGGCGAGCCTTACTCACTAACCCGGTCCTAGACGACATCGCCAATCTTGGATATATTACTTATCATATGGGTACTGATTCTGCTGGCCCGCCTGACCCACCGTGGTTCAAAACGTCCCGACATCGACCACATCCCGAAGGTCGTGCCACAGACAAAAATAACCAAGAATTCGAACTCCCTTACCTCCGCTATGCCTTTTCGATGGGGAACCCGTGATCCTCGGAACGACCGAACGGGATGGACCAGTGTACGAAGGCGACCTAGTGCCCTTCCAGCACGTGACGTCCCGATAACCCCCTTATAGATGACTCCGATATAGAAGAACTTTACCTGGATCACCGTTCAATTGGGCTATTAACATTGCCATCTTCCGGATGGGGGATCCTGGGGTGATGGCTGACGTGTACCGCCTCAGAGCCAGCTATGACAAACTCAAGGCCCTAAAAAGGGAAAATGAAAGAATAGTTTGTCTAGTGGAAGCCTTCCAGAAGAACAACTCAAGCACAACAAGTTGATCAAGGACTTTGCCAGCGGCGTCGAAGCACTTAAAACTGACTAACAAAGGCTAAGGTCCAGACCAGGCTCCTCCCCCACATTCAAAGGCTTATCCAAGAGAACGCTATCTCCACCGGCCACTACCTATATGAAATGCTACCTCGAGTAATCGAACCAGCTCTACAGGTCGCCCCCCTGAATCACCACTCATGCAGTGTCCCCTTACTCCTCGACCGGTGGTACTGGTCTTGTAGAACCTTCGAGTGGTGGGCAGTCCTATGTCCCCGTCTCCCCTACTGATTCCAAGGGCTCACCCCGACAAGGGGGATACCGTAAGCTCATCTAACATCATTGATAAAGGACCTCGGTCGCCGACTATTCGGCAGGCAACCCCCACAGACCCAGCCATCAACCAGCCCCTTCGACACGGAGCAAGCCCAGCATGGGTCGTCCCTCCCCCCCTACAGTACCCCTGTCAAACAGCGTCCCCAGGCTACCTCAAATCAAGTGCTTCCATTGCGACAACGGGGGCACTACAGTGTCGAATGCCATAC